>JAQIVZ010002173.1:0-23172 GCA_034700945.1 Arrhopalites spinosus
TATATATGTAAATACTAAATATGTATGTAAATATTTGTCTCCCATTGAGATCACATGCTAAACCATAAAATAAAAGTTAGATCACGTCTGAAATTTGAGATCACATACTGTACTAGTGACTAAAACACTGAGATCACCGTTATCACATATTGAAGGAGTACCGAAAGTTATTCAAAAATATACTTTCTCTTTATTGTTTCATAAATCCATTTATTATTATTCGCTCTAATCTTACTTCATACATATGCGGACGAGTGACATTTTCAAAATCTTGTTCTTCTTTCTTATCACTCGAATCCTTTCAACGTTTTTCCTGGGAAGGGGGGAAGGAGGGGGGTATGAGTCAGAGAAGACGTGCTGGAGACTTGTAATTTTGTGGGTCCTTTTGCCTTCTTCTAATATTCTAATATTGAGAATTGATATTGCTTGAACAGCTGTACTTTGTCTGTTACTCGTACCTAGTTGATTAAATAGTGGTAAGTATTGAAGGGATGAAGGTAGTTAAAATTTAACTGATTTAATTTATGATAACAGAAACAACAAAATGATTAGAAATATTTGTACAAATAATATTTTAAAAAATTCATAGCCATCAAATGTCAAAATTTGACTGGCAATTCTATTGGAAATGTGATAGGAAGGCGAGTGTGGAAATGTGATATAATATTTTCATGAAAATGGGGGCGTACTTCTATGTGATACTTCTTTGTGGGGGCGGTTCAAGAAATATTTTTTTGTAAAATTTCCATGAATGAGTAGAACATTATATCCTCTCATGTCTTTCTTTTTTTGACTTTTCATTTGAAAATAGCCACATTGTTAGGGGGTGGATAGTACATTTCACTGTATTCTTGTACACAAAAAAAATATTCAGAAATTTTAAACAACTCAAGTCGGTAAATTTCAAAGTGTACTGATACAATTGACAAATGTATATTTAAATTATTATAGACACAAAAAAAATCTTGAAAATTATTTATTTAGTCACTCTTTTTCCAAACTTGATATTAAACATATTTACATGAAATTTAATTTATGGACAATTATTATTAATATTCAAAACAGAATTCGAATCAGAACAAAAGAAAAAGTCAAATTAAATGCGGGGATGAATATTTTGCGGTATAAGAATTAAAATGGGGATTAAATAACGAAGGAGGAGGTAAAGATAAATGTTCATCTGTCTCTCTCTCTTGAACTTTTCTTTGAATAATGTTTGACGTACAGTGTGTATCTGTAGACTTGGGGGTAGTTAGAAGGGGATAGTACACATATAAAAATAAATTCATAGATGGGACATAGATGTTCCAGATTCCACTGTTGAGAGCATGAGCTTTACAACTAAAAATGATTATGTACAAAGAGAAGAAGGAATGACGAGAAAAGGAAAATCACCATTCCTACTTTTATAACATGGCCAAAGAGCCATGTGATGCATGCAGGAGTTTTTTGAAGGAGGGCTAAAGAGAGAGACGCGGGGTTATATTTCAGTCAGAGCCCATTTAGGCACCGGCTGACCCAAGCTGAGCACTCAGTCCAACATTGGCTTGCTCTTGTGACACTTGAAAAATATTTTTCCTCTTCTCTCTTCCCATCCCATAAAATCCTGACTCCTTATTTCTTCATAGTGAGTGAGAGAGTGAGTGTGTTTGTAGTTTAATTATTATTTTTCTTGAACTCATAATTTTCTCAAGTTTTTGTGTAAAAATAATTATTTCATTTTTAGTTTGAATAGTAAAATCAAGTCTCTCTTTCTGTGTGTGCTCCAAAGTTGATATTATTCACTCACAAAGATTGAGATTCTCCCTCTCTTTACACTGGCACTTGTAGATCTACGCACACTAAATACCCACATTAAAATTAGTCACAAGAGATTTCAATTACAATCAACACACACACACACTTGGAGATAAAAGAACACTTGATTGAGGGGACAAGTTGTCTAATTCAGAATTATTTTTTTCCCTCTCTCTCTCTCTGTCCCTCCCTCAACGAATCATTCAAGGATTTAGTTAGGAGAGTTATACACAAGTTTTATCTAGTAGATTATTATTATGGGGAAATCTATTGAGGGTTACTCAAGGAGAGAGAGGGAGGACGAGAGAGAGAGATGGTCCGTCTGACTCAACCTTTTAATTTAGTTCAATTTCACAGATTTTCTTTTTATTGCAGACATTCCATGTCCCCATCCTAAAATCTACAATGTACACATCCACATACACACACTATTTTACCCTATAAATTCTTGTAGGGATTGAAACCCTAACCACGAACAAAGCTGGTGATTTCTATTACTTACGTCATTTGACTATCTCATACACTTACTCTCTCTCTCTCTCTCTCTCTTTTCCTTACACAATCTCTGGGAGACCAAAGTAATTTTTGCATAGCGAGAGTCTCTTTCTCTTCATTCTTTTCCCTTTATCTCAATCAGTCCTCCACTTCCTCCTTTTTATTGTCGTAAGAGTTGGGCCTTTCAAGAGCCTTCAAATTTTCCATTTCTATTCTTGAGTAATTACCACGACGCTCGTCCCTCTCTCTCTCTCTCTCTCACTCTTTCTATTCATCACATTCTCCACTTGCTCAATCTTTTTTTTTTTTACTATTTAACGACATTTTCCGTCTAGCTTGTTTCCTTCCATTCCTACTCTTGTTCTGAGTTGCATGACATTTCAAAATTTTATATTCCGCTCGTCATTAAATGTGAAAGTGAGATGCCATTTCACAATTTCTCTCTTCTAGTCGAGGGAAAAGAACAGAATTATTGTGTCATTTTTCTAACAAGTGCAAATATTGACCAATACTCCTTCCTCAGATTCAATCATCAAAAGGTCAGGTGATCATTTATTTCAGGTCAGAATTATTTACAAACTTTAAAAAAAATTATTTTATTAACTTGACATTACATTTTAATTGAATTTTTATTATTTATCTAACTCACTCATCGACAGTCTCTTTGTGTCGTCTCTCTCTCAGATTGTCTTGGACGTAATTAAATTAGGAAATATTTAAAATTAAATTAAAAACTTTTATTTTTACGTAAGGTATTTTCATGTCAGAGCCATGTCAAAAATGGAGTAGTGAATTTTTCTCTGTGTGTTTCAAATATATAATTTTCATGTCGTATGGTTTTGGCATGTTTTTTTGACTTGGATATTGGATAATAGATAAAATGGAGAAGTTTGACAAGTGCATCTGCATTAGAAGAAACTTTTACAGAGGGCCATGTGGTCCTCTGGCCATAAATTTAGTCAGATGGTTCACAGAATTGCCAGTGGCCCAGTACAAGTTACAGTAGAAGGGAGTGAGGGAGGAGGAGGAGGGATGATTGCGATTATTGGCCTTTGCAATATACCCAAAAAATATATGTTTTATATAGAATTCATATATCTTGTCTCTCTTTTTTTTCACTTAAACTTTTCTCGGAGACAAGCTTAGAGAGAGAGTAGGGAAGAATAATTTGAAAATCCCAAAATGTAAAGCTCTGTAACTTTCCATAGTTTTTCATTCTGTGTAAAAAGGAATAAAATGAATAGCTTGAGCTCTTTCATCTCTTTTATATCATCTCTGTCAGCTCTTGTCTCAAGACATTTGACTCTTTTCCCAATGCCATGGGATGGCTTTCAAGAAAAAAACATTTACAATAAGAAAGAATTAATTGTACATAGACTACTTTATAGACTAGGAGGAATAGAAGCTTTTGAATTTCAAAGTATTTTCTCATCAACTTTTTTTCTTTTATTCAGTGAGGGATGAGCCAAAGACAGTTTTTCTTTTGAGAATATTTTACACAGATAAAGTTAAGACAAAATTTTTGAATATTACGAGTATTAAATACTTGTGGAAATTATTTTAAATATTTTTTAATAAAATATCTAAATTATTTAATACTTTGACCTTTACTTGTATTCAAAGATTATTTTATTGTAAATAAAATCATCTATTTGTTATTTTACAATTAACTAAATTATCAACATTGATGATAAATATTTTAATACTGAGAATGAAATAATCAGTGGCAATTTAAACAGATTTTTGTAGAATTTATGAAAATAAAAATCCAACTTAAAATTTTACTTTAAGATTTTTATTTTTATGTCAGTTTCTGTCTCAACTGTCAATAGAGAAAAAATGGCTTATTTTATTACGTATCAAGTTATATGCAAGTAGTGTAAAAAGATATCAAAGAGTAGAATCATTAAAATAAATTTAAAGTAAAAGTAAATTAACTCATGTAAATAATTTGGAAAACTCAAGTTAAAATTATTTTTTTGGTTAGATTCTCTGACTACTACGTACATAAAAAAAATAGCCCATCAGTTGTATAAAAAGGGGTTGCTATGCTACAGAATAGGAAAAAGTGATATAAAATTAGTGGAGAAAGCAAAGGTTGATTGTACAGAACTTTTTTTTTTGCTTGTGTGTGCAAGAGAGAGAGGGAAAAGTCATGGCAGCCAACTTGTAGCTTGCCAACATATGCAGGTAGTTAAGATTCATGAACTAATGAAATGGAATCCAATTAATTCAATGACATTTGTATATGTATATAATACAAATGTATACATGTACATAATACATAGCTAGCTATTTGTTTTTCCTAAAAACTTTTCTCATTTGATTTCCTCTCTCAGCTGGCATGAGCTGACAGAGAGAGAGAGAGACAACAGAGACTGATCATGAGTGAGCCAAAAAGAACATAAAAAATATGTAGACGTGATCTATTGTTTCTACAGTACAATATATACTCTCCTTTTTTGTTGCTTTGTATTCATTACACTCAACCAATTCCTACAAATGCAAGAGAGAGACAGAGAGGGGGGGGGATGAAGAAAATCTAGAGTTTAATCCACAAGTATACGCTCTTTGGTCAGGATTGGTGTCTGGACAGGATAAAAGTTCTCGTGGACATGTTGCGCTCCATGCCGGTCTCCTCCTCCTCTCTCCGTTTGTTTGCTTAAAAGTTATTATACCAAGATTGAGGAAATTGGATTGTTAAATTGGTGAGGGGAATAGGAAACAAAGGACATTGAATTTGAGGAGGTCAAAGGGTCAATCAACTATAAAGGGTATACAAGTGTATGTGTGGTCATTTAGCCTGTACGTACAGTGTACACAAAAACAAAAGGAACGGCAGCTCAAGACTTAACGACGACTCACTCAACTTGGTGGTGATGGTTTCTTGCAGTCGTCACAACCTCCTTGAGTGAGTCATTGAACAGTCTGTCTCACTCACAAAAAGAAATTTTTTTTGGGCTGTCCTTCGTCATAGAAGGGAAAGGGAGATTGTATGTCTCTCTTCTTCTTGGTGGTGTGAGTACATCTGGATTGCAAGTTTCTTGAAAAACCGACGCTACCCCCATGTACCATTTTATTCTTCCAACCAGTCACGGTGAAAACGGTCACACTCGAGACTCATAAAACCATTTCCAATTCAATTCTACAACATTTTTTTTTATAAACCTGCAAATATTTTCCCTCGTCTCTTTTCCAACTCACGTCCATCTTGTCATGTAGAAATGAATGCCCCCAATTTTTATTTATTGAGTAAAGTCAAATTGTGACAAATATTTTGAATAATAGTTTAACATTTTTTATCTATTTAAGATTATAATTTGATGGTTGTTTTCTTGTCTTTTTACAATTTCAAATCGTAAAAAAGGCAAAAGGAGGGGATGTGTTTGTGTGAGGGTTCAAAATAAAAATATTTGTCAATTGACTCTCTTCAGTCTGAAGTTATAACTCATGGGTCTCTGACTCATTCTTTTGAGTTTTTTTTGAAGGATAATCTAAAGACTAAAATGGCAGGAGTAAAACTAAATAGTAAGCAAGGGATTGAGAAATATTTTTCATGTATTTTTTCTGACTAACTTGAGTACTTTGTGTGTGTGTGTGTGTGTGTGTGTGTGTGTGTGTGTGTGTTTTTATGAATATATGATGATACTAATTGTAGAAAAAAGTATTGGAGGGCATGTAAGGGTGCTTTCTTTTGGTCTTGACAAGTCCCTCAAAGATAACCAAGTTTGAGCTGATAACCCATAGAAGGAAAAGGAGTAGAAGAAGAAAAAAAACTTATCAGTTTTACAGTCACTTAACTTATATAGATGAATTATAACGTTGCCTATGTAAAAAAAAGTGCCTTTGCTCATGTTTGTTAGTAGTCAAACGAAATAAGATGAGACACACACAAGAAAAATGTCAAAACAGGAGCATTAGTTTTTTCAAAAGTTTACTTTGGTTTTTCGTTGAAATTTTTATTCCTCATCCTCTCAGTCTGTACATTATATAACAGTACACAACACAAGTCTTATTATTGATACTAGAGTTTTATATAGTCAGCATTTATTTTAAAGGGCAAAGAGAGAGAGAGAGAGAGAGAGAGAGAGGGAAAAGAAGAAGAGGAAAAAAATGGTAGTCTTTCAGTCTCGTTTTTAATGTAATTGCGGCGCGTCAGTTACGATTCTCCATCCTCGATCGACTTGCAACTTTACTTTACTTAAAAGCCATGTCTGTTCCTCTCACTACACACATCTTTTCAATATCTCACGCACTCATAGAACCCCCCTTGAATTTTTTTTTTGTAGATTCTCCTCCGTTTCAAAATGTGTCATTCAATTGTAATATATATATATGTGAACATGTTTGAAGAAGGTTATCTTATTATAATTAAATTATACTATACTTAATTTTTTGTACATTTGTATTATGTACAGTTAACTACTCTGTTATTTTTGTGAGATGACAGATATTAAAAATTACAATGGTTTTCTTAAGAAAGTTTTTTTTTATATCTCAATTCTCAATATATTTAAATACAAGACAAATTTTTATAGTTAATGTCAATGTTATGACCATCCCTCCACATGTCAATAGTTTAGCGAGATATTTTCATCTCTTTGGAGTTTTTAGAGATACACATTTATGTGCATGATGTGTACTAGTACCATATAAAAATAATGTTAAAGGAATAGAGATGAAAAAATTTGTTTAGTTCTCAATTCTCATGATGACTGAATTTGAGATCGACATTGAAATTCTAATTGCAAAATATCTTTGCGCCTTTTAAATTACACTTTAATGGATTGACGTAGCTTAAAATAGTTTCAAGACAGCTAGTATTACAAAGATAAGCTCACAAGCTCTTCTCTTTGATAAATAGAATCAATGAAGGTTATAATTGTACTCAGTTAAATTATTGTGCTTCTTCATCTATCTCTATTACTAGTATAAAATAGACCACCACAAATATGTCGAGTAGTAGTAATGCCTAGTAATTTTATGAGGAAGGGAGGGAATTGAAAAAAATAAATTATGTTTTAATTTCAATACAGTGAGGCCTTGAAGGAAGAATTTTTTGTTCATGAATCTACATGTGTACACTTTACACTTGTGAACATTTTTTAAAGAAAAAAATATCATGTCACAATGTGCAATTACATTCTTGAATGTAAATTGTCAACGAGAGAGATAAAATTGAAGATGATCTTGAGTCTTGAGTATTTACTTACCCCTCAATGTGTACAATTTGTATTTTTATTTTGTATTATCGTGTGAATTGTAATGAATACTCTTATTTTTCTATTGAATATTCTATACAAGCCAAATAATGGCAAAGTTTGAGTATCCTATATAAAAAAGTAGTCAAATTCTATGTAAAAAATGAAGAAAAAATATTTAAAATTAATGATAGTAATAGTAATATTCCAAATATGACTTGTATCAGTTAAATATATTTTTTGGTTGGTTGTTTGTGAGATAAAAATTTCTATTGAATAACTTGTTGATATTGTATTAGAGTATTTTTTTGAGTCATAAGTCGTTTGCAACAATTTGTTTTAATTTTGTTTTTCAACATATTTATTATTTAACTACTTGTCTTTTATGTAATACAGCTATTTTGGCCAGCCTTTTTCACTCTAGAAAAATTCTTGGAGTTTATTCTCCATTGAATTGTGTTGACAAACTTTTTTTTTCTCTCTTTGCTTTGAAAAAAAATCTATTGCGATGTGAATGTGTGTTGTAGTTGTAAATAGTCAAGTAGATTTTTTTTGTCATAAAAAGTTGCAGTAAAAAATAACAGAGTATAAAAAACAATGTGTTGCATATGGTCGCCAACTTTAATTATAATAATAAAAAGTGTTGAGAATCCAAACATTTATGTACAATTTAGATCATGTACTGTACGTATATATAGAGTACAACCTCCCTATGACACTGTTGGAACAAGAAAAAAAGTATGTGTCAATGTAAGATGATCTATGTAACGGTTGAGACCAGGATAGAAGATTTTGAACTTTCTTTGCCTTGGCTGACACTCTAACAAATTTTTTTCTGTGTGAACGGTTGTGTAATTGTGTGTGTTTGTGTGTATGAGAGCTCAAGTTTGTCAGTTGTTGAATTTGTGATGAATTCCAAGGCTTCCCCTTCTCAAATCTCCATCCCATGCCATTCCATACAGTGTAAAAAATTGAGTACATCTCTCTTGTACCCACATTAGCTTGGTTTGAACCTTATAAGGCTATTTATTATCCTGTAGTGTACAAATGCCAACTGAGGGTGTTACAAAAAAAATTTGTATTTTTTTTATGCATGGCTCATCTCCTTTACCCCTATCCTCTTCTTTGTCCTCATCTTGTCATTTAAGATGAACAAGATTGTGTCTCAAGACGAGAGAGGCTTGTTTTACCATCATCATTATGTCTGTAAAAATGACCGTTGAAACGGTCATGAAATTTTAATTTTACTAAATATATTTCCAATGACAGTTTAAGGCTAAGAAAACATGTTGTTGTACTTGATGAGAGCATGGCGTACATATTTTTAATTTTAAATGCTTTATTTTTATCTTGACTCATGAGACAGGGAAAAGGGAAATAAAATGGTTAATATTAATATTTATTACATTACGCAATTTATTTTTCATTCAACCCAATTAAATTAACAAGAGCAAAAATGAGGGAGAAGAATACTTTCACTCAAGTTTCAAGTAAAAGTCCCAATTTTTACATGATTCATTTTGTAAATATTTTCTTGTTGTTCAATACAAAATTTCAAGTTTGTTACAATTGAATAATTTTGATTATAGCTTGAAAAAGGGGTCAAATAATCCAGACACTCAAAGAGGAGCAATTGAGAGGGAAATGTACTACGCCCTTGAAGTTTGGTCCAAATCAACTCCACTCAGTTTTCAACGAGTTGAGGGTGAACGAGCAGATGAAGCTGATATTCGTATCATCTTTGAAAGGTAAATATTTACATGTAATTTTTTTCCAAAAAAAAATAACATTGATAACATTGAAAATGACTTGTTCATTTAAAATTGATAGTGACGTAGAACTTGTTAGAGAAATGTCAAATGTTAATGATCCTCATCAAAATTTATTCTCCTTTGATTAAATACAGTTGCATATGCTCATACAAATAATTTATACAACTTGATGACTTACACATGTGTGTGTGTGCTTATTCAGTCAAAGAAAAATGATTCATAAAGGCAAAATAATTAATTTATTTTTAGGGGTCGACATGATGATGGCTATCCTTTTGATGGCAAGGGCTCCATTTTAGCCCATGCTTTCTTTCCAGGTAAAAAGTTGATCATAATATAATTTTTTCATGATAGTTGGTTAATTAAGAAATAAAAATAAAATTTATTAAATTTAATTTTACAGGAAGTGGAACTGGAGGTGACGCTCATTTTGACGATGATGAAATTTGGCTCGTAGACAGTCGAAGTGTACGGGACAACAAAGAAGGTTTTTGTTTTATAAATTTAGATTTTAAATTTCATAAAATTCTGCATCCAGAGTCCTGTTATATAGACATCCCCAGTTTCCCAGAAGAGTAAATTGAGAACAATCAATTCCATTTACTTGGAAAATAAAGGAGAGAAAGTAGAGACAGTATACATGTATGCACATTACTGTGAATTCATGAGACTGATAAATATAAAGTTTTAAGTGGTACACATTGACCTAGGGTTTTTGCAGGATGAGGGATGGATTATTTTTGAAAGAGGGATGGAGATATTTAAAAAAAATATTAAAGACAAAAGGGCCATGGACAAGTGAATGAATCAAGATATTGTTGTCAGATAGACTTTTGTTCAAGAAAAGGATGGTCCATGTTCACATATTGGAGATATGAAGAGAGAGAAACGGAGAGGATTTTTAAAATTGACAGTCTTAAGCCGGAAAATTCCATTTTAGTTTTCAAGTCTTTATCTTTGACTCACATTGACTCGTTTTCCTGTTCTAGGTATCATGTCATGAAGTTGTCGTCATTTTTTGACTCTGTCAATTTTTCTTGTCCTTTCATATCCCATGGATTATCACTAAGGAGCGGAAACTTGGTCTTGTTCTCCTTTTTCCCCTGATTAACTATGACCATTCTATTATTATTATTTACCATGAAAAAAATATATGAAAAACTGTCTTATACTTTTTGATCCCAACGTCGTTCATAGTAAAAAAAATTTGCTCCATATTGTTCAGTCCAAGGATAGATGTGACTGATTGGCAGAAGTAGAAAGAATAGATGAAACTGCTTAATAAAATTAAGAGTTGTTGGGCGTGGTGTTTAGTTTTTAGTCTCAAATCCCAAAAAAATTATAGAAAGCGGATAACATGATTTTTAGGGCTTCGCATGTGTGGAATAGAACCGATGGACTTTTTCAGTTTTGTTTTTACTCCAAGAACCATCCGTACACGAGTAAATTTAGTGTATTTGTAGTGAAGAAGTCGATGAGTAGGAGTCAACGTCTTATTTTCTATCCACTACAGTATATACATAATCATAATGAATTGTTATAGAGAGAGAGAACTTATCTCCACCTCTTTATGGACTTTACTCAGGGACTTTTGAGCACAAACACAAAATGTGAGACGAGAGCAAAAGGCAAGAAGGAGATTATTGAACAAAAATCTTACAAATGGCAAAAAAAATTTCACTATGTTTGTCTTGTCTGTCACTTGCCAATACCGTAAAAGAGGCCGTAGGGGTGTAACATGAAGTATGCTATTTTCTAGTAGGTTAAAAGCCTACCAGTATAATAATAACCTTATCTCACATATGTATATATAGCTAGATGGGATGATGGGAAAAGGTCGTAAACTAAATTTAAGTTTTATTATTCTTTTTTTTCTGTCTTTACAGGGACTCGACTCTTCTCTGTTGCGGCGCATGAGTTCGGACACTCTATGGGTATACAAAAATTTATTTCCTTGCTTTAATCTATTTACTTAATTGCTTAACAAACTTTAAATTGAAATCTATTTGTAGCAACTTGCTTAAGAAATTCATACTAAAATACTAAGTCAAAAAACGATAAATGAGCAAAAAATTATTTGTTGAAATTAACTAATGCCGTTTGTTTCTACCTAATATTGTAAATTGTATTTATTAAGACTCGCTTTAGAAATTCAAAACACAAGCAATCAAATAACTTTAAATAATGGTCAAAAAATATATCATGTTGTACTAGGTGAGTGAAGAATAGGGTGACCAGTTCTGTGTTTAAGAAAATCCGAGAAATCCGAATATTTTCTTGCTTTCAATGCCCCATAATGATCACGCTCTCTTTTTTTGTAGGACTGTCACATTCGGATGTGGAGGGTGCGCTAATGTATCCATGGTAAGAAAGATGAATCCAGATTCTAGAATAGTTGTAGTTACATTTGACCGTATTGTTAGTGAGAATGAGATAACGTTATAAAAGAATATTTTAGTCATTTTAAATGTTTTCCTGTCTTTTTAGGTACCAGAGCTTTGACTACGATTTGACATTGTCCAGGGATGATGAGCTTGGTATTCAACAAATTTATGGTAAGTCAACTGCCAATTTTTTGGTCCCTACATACACAGAGTAGTCCATTGTAATGTGGTCAGAGATGCCATACCCTTCCTCATTCTTTGACTTGCATTGTTACTTTACTCATGTCCACGCCAAGGGCTGTTTTTACTGTTTTACAACCCCCCAAAATTCCTCAGTTCTACTGTCTCTTTCTCTTTGTGAGAATATCCAAAAAGTCAACAAGGAACCCTTTCATTCTTTCGGAAAAGTCATGACTTGAGATACTTTTGCACGTGTTTCCTTTAATAACTTTTTATTTGAAAATGTCAAGGGTGTACCCATGTATACTTTTTGTGAACAAAGAAGAGATTGAAAAAATATCATGACTAAAGAATTTGACCATGAATTTTCTTTTTTTTTTGTAGGAACAAAAACAACTAGAGGGAAAGTGAAGAATCCTTATCCACCTGAAAATCGTCCATTAGAGCCCCCAACAAAGTCCCCACATAGAGATAGACCAAGTAGACCGACACATCATGACGGCAGGCCGAATACTTGTAAGAACTGTAAAGAGAGCAACCAATCAAATTTTTGCATGATTTAATTTAATTGCATAAATTAATTAATAATGTTTGTTATTTTTTGTAGGTGATTCCACTTATGATGCAATTTCACTCATTCGTGATGAGTTGTTTATTTTTAAGGGCAAATACTTTTGGAGAATTAATGATAATCAACTTCTCAAAGGCTATCCAACTTTGATTGTAAATATGTGGCAAGCCCTTCCACAAAATTTAACACACGTCGATGCTGTCTATGAACGGAACGATGTGGAGATAATATTTTTTGTAGGAAAACAATTCTACAGATTTAGGGGAACAGACTTGGTTCGTGGTTATCCCAAACCTTTAACTGCTCTAAGAATTTCACCAACTGTTGAAAAAATGGATGGTGCCATGATTTGGGGTCACAATGGAAAAACTTATCTCTTTTCTGGCACCCAGTATTGGAGGTACATCATCAATTACATTAAACTTAAGTTATTGAAAAATTAAATTTTAATTGCATCGTTATTGAAACATTAAAGGTTGGATGACACTGGACCCGTCTGGTCAGTAGAACCTGACTACCCTCGTGATATGTATGTTTGGAGAGATGTTCCCTATCATATTGACTCTGTCCTTCAATGGAAGAATAAAAAAGTTTATTTTTTCAAGGGAAAGGTGAGATGTGATTGAAATTAAAATTAATTAATAAAATGTTGATTATTAATTTAATTTATTATTGTACAAATACATAAAATATTTTTAAACTTTTAAAGGTGTTTTGGGAATTTGATGATCGACACATGCGAGTCACAAATAAATACCCATCATTGTCTGCCCCAGTCTGGATGGGCTGTACGTCTGACCCCATCCCAAGGGGTGACGATGACGTTACAACTTCTTCGGGTCCAAAGACTCAAAAATCTCATTTCTCTTCACATCTACATTCAATTATTTTACTAGGATTCCTACAATATTTATATTATCATTTATTTATTCGTAGAACTATTTAATTTATACTCTACATCTAAGAAAAAAAAAATATTATAGACTAAAAAGTGGTCCATAGTTTTCAAAGGTGATAATATTCCATTTAGCATTAATTTATGACTTTCAATTTATATTTATTTCTCCAATGTTTTTCTACCACATGCATACTGCAATTATGTACACGAAGTCCCATCCATTGTATTTTTGCAGATTACATGATGAGCTCTTATTGACAAAAATCTTCGTTCCGATAAATAGTAAAAAAATAGCCCATGTGCAATGAGAGATTATTTAAAATTACATGCACTCCTATGCTCAAAGATCCTCCAAGACAGTTTAAAAATAATTATTTCTTGCTTACATAATTATAATTTATAATCACAAGCCAAAATTATGATAATCATACAATTTAACTGACTACACTATTGACATGACCTTAAAAAAGATTCGAGCCAGATCTCATTCGAGTTTCAAAAATCCACTGCCCATTTTCTATGTAATGGCCCATGCTATACAAGTACAATATGAAGAATTATTTGTGCACTTGCTAAAAAAGTCTCATTTTAAATGAATAGTAAATGAGTTTAGTCATTATTTAAAAATGATAAAAAAATGGAATTAAAACTATTCTATATTAATTTAGTTTAATGGACGACGGATAGTCGTTTGGTCTGTATTATTTGTATTTGTATGAGTAGATTTGTATGATGACATGTTCAATGTAAACTGTAATAGTGATACAATATTATGTAACAAGAAGTATAATAAGACAAATTATTGACTTCTATGCTCTGCAGCGCAGCCAAAGCCGTTGTAAAACTAAAATAAATAATTATATTGTACCTATATGTGTGCGAACTATGTAATTGTACAATCTTCCCATTTTATTACATGATACATGATGTATAGACAAATTGAACGTCAATCGCAATTATCTGTAGTTTGATTTTTCCTCTGTTTGCATTTTGCAATATGTATATTAGTTATTACTTTATTAGAGATAGTAAATAACAGTGTAGCTTGAATATATACAAAAAGTGTGCAAAAATATATTTCGTGTCTCTTAAATAACTTGTTGCAAGTGGACAATATTTTACGAGCCTATAAGTATGGTCCTTAGAATAAACAAAATAAAGTCAGATGTATAGACACAAATTTATATTTATGGAATTTCGGTACTGTTTTTTGGTAATTTTTAATGATACTTTGAAGCTCAGGCTGTGTCAGCTCATTAAAGTAAATAATATAAGTTTATATTTGGTTGAGGAAAAAAATAAGTTCCTTTAGTACGACAAATTTTTATATTTATGACATTTGCATTTGAGTATAGTGTTCCCTACATAAACTTGCCTATATATGAATAAATGTCCTTATTTTAAATAATAAATGAATGACCAAAATAAAATATTTTTTATTTACAATTTTATTTTGTGTCGTCTCTTTATTAACACATGGAAAAATAAATTACATATCAAACATAAATCATAAATATAATATTTAAAAAAAAGAATCTCTCATTAAGTCAATAATTAAATAATTATAGAGAGATTATCACACGAAGAATAAAAATCTTTTGAATAATAAAACTTAACCAATGTAGCTAGCAAGACCCCTTAAAAATGAGCCGACGGATGTTGTGGATGACCTCCCAGTCTCTGTAAAGCCTCGTCCATTATTATTTATGAGATATGGGTTTTCATATCTGCTCATCAATGGACTTCCAGTGTAGTAGTGACTTGGCCTCTGTCTTACTGGAGGAGTCTCAACGACTGGGGTATAGAGATTCCGGTTGTAATAATTTTGTGTGGGTGAATAATAATGATATTTAATGGGCAGAGTCGGAGGTGGAAGCGTTGAAGGTTCAATGGGGACTGGAGAAGGAGTCAATGGAATTTTCATGAGAGGCAACTGAATGGGTTGACGTGGTCCTGGTTGTTCTAAAAAACATAAATATGAATTAAAAATCTGAACAAAGACTATACTTTCTCTGGGAACTTTCTCGGAAAGTGTCAAAAATCAAGAAAGCTAAATGCTGTCACTGATTTTGAAAAGAAGTGACCGGCAATTTATTCTTAATTTTTATTTTACAAGAGTTTTTACTTTAGTTTTCTAAAGCATATTTTACCTAGTTGATCAGGATTATCAAGCTTTTCCAAACTATCATTGTGATCGTCCATATCTGGGTCATAACTATCGTCATTTCTCTTGTCAAGAACGATAGAGTCGCCGCAGCATTGGACAAGATTATTGGGACAGGCCATATCTCGTTTTTTCATCATTTGATCCTCTTTTTTTGTGAGACAATTTGACATTGGTAAGCAAAGACAATTTTCTCTGGTTTTATTCATAAGATTCACTTCAGACATTTTTGTCCGTCGTCCACCTGCATAGTAAATACCTCCGTCGATTTGTCCCGTCACAGGCTCACAACATCGTACTGTCACATAACTACAATTAAAATTTAGCGAGTAGTCTGTGTACTCTTCAGGACAATTTCTTCGTAATTTACATTTACACTTGACATTTTCCACTTTTTTGGACTCTGGTGTCACAACTTTCTCTGGAGGCGTTGGTAGCACGATTTTTACTCGAGGTTCAACTTTTGGTGTGCCACTAGTTTCTGGAGTATATGTTACCCGGTCCGTTGTTTTGTAGTCGATGGAACAACAATAATGTTCACCTTCTTGACATTTGACTGCCTAAACATGGTATTATACTAGTGTAAATTCTTTATGCATTTATTACAAACAAAGTGTCATTTATCAAAATTTGATTTGGAAATTAGAATGTTGTTTTTATTTTTTTTACCGTCAAAATTCCACTGGATATGGTCACTTCACAACTTTTGGCTTTTGACAAACATTTGCAGACAAGATTGTGACTGGCATCATTCCCAGTGTTTGAGCTATATTTAATTTAAAACAGTTTAGTCTATGTACTATGTATCGTCATTAAATAATATTTTCTCACAAATTATTTTATTGTAATCTTTTTACTTACTTGAGGGGGTCAGACAAACTTGCCAAACAAGCACTGATTGAAAATAAAATAAAGATGACATTTAAAAGAATATGAAGGGGTACACATTTTACTGCCATATTCTATTAACTTTATTAATAATAATTACGTGGTAAAAGATTTTTTCGTTCTTGAAATTGTAGTGAGAAAGAATAAGTTGACCCTTTCAGAAAGGTACACAGCGAATGATTAAAGAAAGGATTGGAGGTACAGCAGTCACGTACAACTATTTTAAAACTTTCGATAACACTTTTAAAATAGACAGACAATTGAGTGAAGAGAGTGACCTTTTTAATATATTCTGTTAAAAAATTCCAACACAACTATGATGAGTTGTTCTTGCGTCGATCATTCGGTTCAATGGAACATGTGAAGGGACTAGTAGGGTACTTAGATTGATATAACTAGGGCTGTTTTGCCTGACAACCTACATATAGAGTGTATTTCTTTACAGGTTGTTTGGGTGAGATTACACTACTTTTCAAGTGATATCAGGAGGTCTGCCATGTGTACTTGTAGTTCAGGACACTTGAGGTTGAAAGTATTGGACGGGCATTGAAACGTCTTGCCCTTGATTATATGTCTGTGTATTGAGATATGTACATTTCACAATTACTGTATATATTATTTTGTAGGATCCCTCATAAGGGACCTTTGAGTGTTTTTAAGCGTGTTGGGTCTTTTTATCGAATGCACTATGTTCGAAACATTTTGTTCGAATGACATTTTGTTCGAATGGATTCATGGTCAACTGATTCATTCTTAAGTGAGTTAGATTATTTAAAGAAGGTTAGAATGGCAGCGGAAACGAACCCCGGGCGAAGCCCGGTAGGAATGAGGAAAATATTGACTAAGATTAAAATAAAAAGTCTTTAGAACATAATGTAATTCAAACAAAATGTTTCGAACATAGTGCGTTCGAACATAATGCATTCGATAAAATGACCTAGGACCTTTTTAAGGTAACCTGTATTGCCATGGGCTTGGTTAATAGTTCTAGTCTACTATGCTGGACAGGTGAAAAAAAATCTTTGTGTATATTATTATTGTAGTATAACAGTTGTGGAATTTTTGTAGAGACATTTTTCTAGGTACTTTTACACTCTTATACCTATAAGGGTACAATGCGAGTGTTATTGCTCTTGAATTTCATTTGTACAAAAGTGGGTACAAGTGTTTATCTAGTATGTAGTAAAATAGAGTCTAATGTAAGTATTTTTTATTAAATTTTTTAAGACGGCATAAAATATGTATAACTTGTAAATGTCAAGTGTGTAAATGTAAATGGATATTCATTTGGGGAAGTTGCAGTAAAAGTATTAAAAATGTCTTTGCTTCTCATACATGTACGACTATTTTTATAATTTCAGGTGTCATATCATGGCGCAAAAGAAAAAAGAAGGTGAAAAAAAGGAAAAGTCAGTGAAAAACACCAAAACAACCAAGTCTCAAAGTCCATTGGCCTTCTCCCGTATTCTTTTGATACTGAGCACGGTGACTGTTGTTTTAGCAGTGGCCAGTGTTTCTTTGTGTAGAACTGAAGAGTCATGTTTTGGTTTTGGTCGAGTAATTAAAGATGTTGCCCATGAATGTGTCAAATATTTTCGTGGTCCTGCCCGTAGTACAAGTTCTGATGGAGATGGTTCTGAAGTGAAAGCAACTGATTCAGATTGGATGAAAGGACCAATTCCAAATTCCCGAATTTTAAATGATGAAGACATAAAATATGTAGAGAATGGTCCACTCTATTTGGTCCTTTTAGGCCATGTCTTTGATGTGACTTCTGGGAAAGATTACTATGCTCCGGGAACTGGGTACTTTGGTTTTATTGGTAAGTTTAGTAGGTATACACTTTGTGTACTTTTATTAATCAAAAATTTTATACAAATACTTGTGTAAAAAATGTGCTTTATTCCAATTAATTTCTCAATCCTCTTTTTAATTATTCTACAGGTAAGGATGGTTCAAGGTGAGTCAATTTACATGACATAATTTCCTGATGGCAAAAAAGTCAATATTAGATAACAAATTTAATTTGTATAAAATTATTTTTCTTTCTACAGAGCATTCATTTCTGGTGAATTTAATGAAAAGGGTCTTGTGGATGAGTTGGATGGACTCAGTCATTCTGATTACTTGGGACTTGCCAATTGGCTCAAGTTTTATTTTGAAAAATACAAGTTTGTAGGTATGTTTCACAGAGCTTTTTTAAATTTAAAGGAATTGTTCAGACAATTTCCTCTTTTTTACAATGTAGACTGATTATAGTTGTAGCGTATAGTACTATTAATAGTCCTGTCCATTATGTGTGTCACTAATACATGTAGTATAAAAAATAAATTCATTCTACGTGTACAGGCTACCATGCTGGAAGGTTTTTTGATAAAACAGGAAAAGAGACAGCCTACATGGACAAGACTAAAAACTGGATGAGGGCTGCTGAAGTAAATGAAGAAGCTGAAATGGACTTGAGGAAACTCTTTCCTCCATGTAATGCTCAATGGAGTGCTAATGAAGGTTCCAATCTTTGGTGTACCAATCAAAGTGGAGGAGTTAAACGAGACTGGGTTGGGGTGCCACGCCAATTTTTTGAGAAAAAGGAAAACCCACGATGTGCTTGTGTTCATCCCAATTATTTAGCTGATCCAAGAGTTCGCCCTTATGAAAATTGTGATCCCAAGTCAGCTTCCTGTAGACCACCTCGTACAGACTAGAAAGACCTGAATGTAATACGGTTGTTCTTCCTCGTTTAGTCTTTAAAGTGCCTGCACAATTTTCTTTTTCTTTTCATTCATGATAAATATATAGAAAACGTTGATTGTACATCCTTACGATTCTTCGCAAAAATTATATTCCACTTATATTCCATTGTTTCTGCTCAAGGTATTAGCTGAGGACTGGGGCCTTACCATGCCATTCCATAATGTTTAGAAATGAAAAAGTACTATCTTACTTTTACTATTGTTAGAATTATTTATAGTTTTGGAAAAAAATTCATGAAATACCGAGGGGATATTATTTATAATACGGTGACATATCTTAAAGTTGTACTTAAAATAAGCTGTGATTACGCACCCACAAATTATCACATAAGTAGAAATACATTGTGTAGTTTTGTAAATTAAATTATGATGGCGAATAAAAAGAATATTTTTACCATAAAAAGCAATTATTTGAAATAAATGATTAAAGTCATACACGATGGTAAAAATATGGAAATCCCATTTTTTGGTTTATTCTCACACCTTGTCCTCATTTATTCATATAAATAATAATAATTATTAGCAAGATTTATATTTTGATTTGACTTACGTATGGAAAAAATTTACAAAAATCCATCATGTACACATTATACAAACAATAACGATCCCTGACCATCCTAACAACACTACATCATGACATAACAAAATTATTGGCAATTACAATATAGGAATCATATAAATATATATAACGTAAACAAGCACTGCTTTGGGATTGAAGATTTAAAAGAAGCAACGACATTCTTAATTGATTTTTTTGTTTGACTATCACTACTATGTACTGTTGTTATTACAAGTATAATCATAATTTGATGTTATAGAGGTGAAAATTCTTACGACAACATGCATTCAAAACGAAGACATACTGACATCGAGACCGACACAAGGGGAAATGAGGAAGAAATGAGATTGTTTTTCTTTTCCCTTCAAACGACACGACGTACTTCAAAGAATCGTTTCAAATAGTACACTTGACCGGCAGTCATTGCGACTAAGACGACGGCTTCAAATATTGACCACATGAGGACACGAGAGTTTGTGGACTCATTAATTTTCCTATGAATTTAACAAAAAAAATTATGAATTTGCACATTTAACAAATTGAATTATTATCTAATTATATAATGTAACTCACCTATGAATTTTATCTCTAACTTCCATATACTCTTGTTCATGCTTCACACCAACCAAGGCAGTCGATAATTCTTTTATCATGTCAGCAAGTTTGTTGGGATGAGCTGTGGGAATTTAATAATTTTTTTACAATTCAGACAAGACTGAAATTATTACATTGCATCTTTATGCTAGTAATGTACCTTCTCCTTCCACTGGTGCAGCAATTGGTTGAGGTTCTCCAATATCCATGGAGAACATCACCCCTAGGTAATAAATTTTAAATTATAATGTAATTAGTACAAAAATCATGCTGATTTCTATTTAGTTTATATCTTGACGTAATCAATAATTTGATGGTACAGTTTTTACTAACCTTTTGGTGTCATCGTTGACATTTTGTTACTAAAACAATAATGATATGCCCCGGTTTTGGCCGCAGCAAAAGTAATTTTGCCATTGCTTTCTCTCTCCCTTGTAATAATTTCTTCTTGTTCCGGACCGAGTACTCGAACATCAATATCCAAAAATCCTCCTTCTATCACTTCAAATGTAAGACCTACAGAGCACATAATTTATTTATAAACAATGGTACGTCATTTTGACAGGTAAGTTTGACATATTATTTAATACCATGACTTGGTCAAAAGTATTTTCCATGTAATAATATATTAATTTCTTTGAATTCCACAGAATTACAATAACATATTCTACAATACTTCTTTTTATTCTACGTGTGGAAAACTAATATAGTTTAATTAATTCAGTATAGGATTTAAGAACCCGGCTTACCAAGTTTTGTGCCGTTCTGAACTTTATCAAAAAAGCATTCTTCTGCATGAGCATCCACAGTGATGAAGTAGGGGACACAGTAACGAAGAAGAGTGAAGAAGACAACTACCATCAGCTCTAAGTTGCCCCTCATCCTTTTTAAACAAAAATTAAAATTAAAATTGACATATTAGATGACATATCATGACATTGCGGTACAAGTACTTTTAAAAATTGTATGCTGTTTGCGTGCCAAAACAAGGTTAAAAGAGAGACAATATTGGTAATATCACCGGATGGAATGAATGGAAGGGCTCTTACCTGGTATTTGAAGGGAAGGGACGAGTAAAATTAAAAATTCTGTTGTAAAATTTGATGAATTTTCAATTGACTTTACAGGCTGTTTAAGGATTCGTGGCAGTATGTACATAGGTTTTTAAATGGGATTGCGGGAATCTTAGTGTGGATCGACTCTTCGAGATTGCATGGGGGTCAACATTTGGGAAAATACTGCTTAAAATTCAAAGTTTATCAATGCGCAAGGACAAATAAGAAAAATTGCAAGTTAACAATACATCAAAATCAAGATTTCCAGTTCAAAATTAGTTAAAAAGAGTCAAAATTATTGTGGAAAACGATGGATTCGTAAGTGACTTGAGTACTTTTCATTTTCCTTCATTTGTACATGACAGAGACATAATTACTCACGAGATTTTGTGTTTGAGACGTAGTGTGTGATGTGTTCATTGTTGTTGAAATTGTTACGATTATAAATTTCTCATATTATAAATTAATTAGTACGTATTACGTCGCAAATGTATCCTTCAAGTCCTTGTAGTTTTTACCATTAAAAATACTTTTACGACTTTGACTTTGAAATATGTTTGTCATTCTTTTTTCAGACAAGCTTCATCCCCTACATCAAAAAGTCCTAAAAAAACAAGTCCAAAGAAAGACCAAAAAGGACCGAAAGAACAAAAAGAACCTCAGACGACCATGAGTACAGAAAAAGGAGATGCTTCAGATACAATGGAAAAGACGACGACAACACCCGTAGAGGAGAAAACGGATGATGCTGGATCAAGTTGGGGTGGTTGGTTTACAAACACTCTTTCATCAGCAAAAGAGCGATCCACAGAAATGTTCCATTACTTGAAACAAGATCTCTCTGAGTTTTCCGAGACAATGCAAGAGGCTGGACGTGATCTTAAAGATAAATTGAAATTGGAAGACACTGCTAAATCTGCTGTCAATGTGGTTGAAAGTGTTGGAGGAAAAGTCAATGAAGTTTCCAAAGTTGTGCTCGAACAAATGTCTACCATATTTGGAATTGGTCCAGATGATGATGATGAAGAACTTATTCTTGGACAATCATCCCCACGAAATAAAGTTCGAGTAAGTAGTTTTGTCTACATTGTATGACATGTACAAAATCATAAATTTTTATTGTACTCATATACGCTCAAATGACAGTCGTCAGAAATATTTAATTGTACTAGTAAATATAAATTTCCTAAATATCTCAAAAATCTCCTAAATAACTCATGTAATAGACTCTATTTTTTGTTCCTTAGGCAAAGATCTATCACATGTCATACGATGATTCCTTATTCCTTGAAGATCCTAAAGACCTTGATGCTTACGAAAGTTGGATGTCGCATTTTGACTTGGAAGAAGAAAATGAGGAAACGGTCAACTTGCTGGCTAACAACACTTTCCTTCAAGATCAGTATACTAAACTTGTTCCTGGTAAAGTCAGCCACTTAGTTTTTTGGCATCGTTTTTATTACTTGGTACATGTCATGATGACTGCTGAGAAAGAGAAAATGTTTAAACAAGCTGCCTGTACTCAACCCGTTTCATCATCATCTACAGCTGCTATTTCATCTGAATCCGATATCAATGCCCAAACCGATACTTTAAGTAAGTTGTACATTCATTCGTTTACCTCTCTCAATATTAATGATTATGTCTATTTGCTATAAAAGGAAAGAAATTATAATGGTTACACGGTATGAGTCAGCAGCATTACATCATCCATATTACTTATATATCTATATGATGGTACTACCATGTATAAAATTATCGTCATTTGCTCCTTTAATATTTTACGTGTTGGGTAATTTTTTCGAATGCATTATCTTCGAACGTATTATTTTCGAAACATTTTGTTCGAATGACATTTTTT
>JAQIVZ010002174.1:0-23152 GCA_034700945.1 Arrhopalites spinosus
GTAACTAATGTTTATTTATTTTTATATAATTTCTAAATAAATTTATTTAAATTTATAAAATTGTATTTATATTACATTTATTTTTCCCTATCACATTTTCAGATTGCTTTTTTCAAGGTAAATAAAAAAAACCAAACTTTTCAGTAACAAGTACTAAAGTAAATATTTTTTAATACTTTCTCTTTAGGGTCGATTTTTTAGACACCCAGGTGAAAGTTCTGACAATGCTTTTGAAAAAATCCGTGGTGACATGTGCGATCCAGCTGGATGTTTATCAGAATTATTCATTCAACTTTCAATCATTATGATTGGCAAACAATTCTTCAATAATTTTATGGAACTTTTCATGCCGTAAGCTATACATACAGTCGTAGAATTTTATTTTTGTCTTATTTACATTCACAAACCTACAAACCCCATTTTTTACAAATCAAAATTTATTGATTCTCAATATCATCAAAAATTATACCCATTTTTGACATTCATTTCATCAATTATTGACTGGAATTTAAAATTCTTGACATTTATCGCCTACAAATAATTTTATATTATTTAACAGAAAATTTAGTAATTGGTGTCGAAGGATAAAGTACACATCGGCCATGCATTCTGATACTCCTCTTTTCTTTACGAGATGGGAACAAGATTATAATTTGAAAAAAGTTGACCAACTTGCTCTCTTCCAAGAGTATTTGGAAATGGGTATGTAAAACAAAAAATGTACCCACGTAATTAAAATTACTTAAAAATTAATTGCTAATAAATTTAATTGACAATTCTTCCGTTTTGTATAAATATTCAGTAATTCAATATGGTTTCGTGACACTTTTTGTGGCTGCCTTTCCCTTGGCTCCATTTTTTGCCCTATTAAATAATATTGTTGAGATTCGACTGGATGCTTATAAATGGATTACACAATTGAGACGACCTTTGGCAGAACGAGTTGAAGATATTGGTGCTTGGTATGGAATTTTACAAGGAATCACTTACACTGCTGTTGTTACCAATGTAATTGAATATTTAATTACAAATTTAATGTAATTAATTTTGAGACGGTAAATAATTTGTTTTTTTTTTGGTTCCAGGCATTCGTCATTGCCTATACGAGTGACATAATTCCTCGTCTTGTGTACATGTACAATTCACCGAATAATACTTTACAAGGATACATTAACAGTTCATTATCAGGTGAGATTTGTTAAAGAATTTGGGACAATTTAAGTTTATTGATTGAATTAGTGGGATAAATAATTAATTAAATTATGTATCTTCTAGTATTTCCAACTGTGAACTACACACATCCAGCTCAACAAATGTTAATGAATGAGACGGTGCCATTTTGTCGTTATCGGGGTTATTATAATCCACCAGAAGATCCAAAACCATACGTTCCTTCGAATCGATACTGGCACATTATGGCGGCCAGACTTGCCTTTGTTGCAGTCTTTGAGGTTTGTTTTTTTCCTTTTCTTGACTGAGTGAAAGATGTAGAAAGGAAGAGAAAACATTTTAAAATTTTATTATTTATTTTCATATAACTCGAATCAAATTTGTCACTTACTCAAATAATGACAGGTGTCATTAGTGTAGAATTTAAATTTTCTTCATAATTTATTGATGATAGAGGACCTTAATTAAAAATAAAATATCTTTTATCAATTTAATTTACAGCACTTGGCCTTTGCTCTTACTGGAATCATAGCATTTGCTATACCAGATGTTCCAAGAGAAATTCGAGTACAAATTCAGGTACAAATATTCATTCAAATTTAATAATAAAAAATTTTAAACTGTGTACTAACATACTACTAAATAAAATTAATTTTGTTAAAATTGAACAGAGAGAAAAATTACTGGCTACTGAGGCCTTGTATGAAAATGATTTGGCAAGATTACAAAGAGAAAAAGAAAATCATCGAGATGATGGAGAAGATGATGGAATGCAAGTTCGAAGAGGATCTTCTGTGGGTCATGATCTTATACGATTTCACAAAAGCGAGAGACATGTAGTGAGTAGTGTTGGTAATGGTAAAAACTTTATTGAGAATGGAAATATGTAGTAAACACTAAAAAATAATTTATTCTTGTCCTCACATAAGTTCATAGACAAAGATACCAAAGAGTTAACAAATTACCTGTATTATTGTACCTATTCTAATGTAATTTCCTAAAAAAACTGAAAAGATTATTCTGATTAACAGAGGGACTAAATTAACCTAAAATTTAATAAATTAAATTAATCCTAAATGAAGATATTAAAAACATTTTATGCTTCGACATTAAAAATTAATTTAATTTATATAAATATATAAATTATATGAAACTGACTTTACTAGAAAAAAAATGCTACAAAAAAATAATTAATTTATACTCTAGTCAAAATAATATTACAATTTAATGACAAATGAATTCAAAATTGACAAATAAAAAAAACTATTTTGATGTGTACTTATTAACATTGTACTCAAATTAATTTCACATTAAATTTACTCTTGCATTAAAGATATTTTATATTTTGATTTGAATTTAATATTCAAAATTTTAATTCATATGGATCAACCAAAAAAATAAAAGTTTTTTTTTATAATTTTTACAGAAACTACTGCTCACAATAGATTTCAACAGTTTTTTTACAGTACAAATAAAGTACACATTGAAAATATAATTAATTTGATTTAGGCAATTTACAAATATTTCAAGGAAAAGGATTTTGCCAATTTTGTAAACAATATGTAATAATTTTTGAAAAAAAAACATGTCAATCAAAGTCATGTTCTAACAAGTTTTTTGGCCCCTGACAAAAACAAGTTGATAGGGCACATTAACAGCCATTGGTTGCTCTGTTGTAGGAGCAAATTGTAAAAATGGAGTGAATTCATGTCTAAAATCTTCCCTGTAGTCATTCTGCATTTCCGTTGGAATCCTATGGATAAATGGATTGGCAGCCATTGCAGCATCTAGTAAAATAAAAAATTCAAAATTAATTAAACTAAAATATCATAATTAAATAAAATAAAATTTAAATATCTTACCAATCATTTCATCAACACTGTTAAAACGATAATTTCTTGTGATGACATTGGCTTCATGGACATAGAATCCAATGTTGCGCATGAGAGACAAAATATATTTGGCTGGGTCAGGAGAGTTGAAAGTTTTTGGAATAAAACTTTTGGCATCCTGTACAATTCATTTAAAATATTATTAGTCCTTAAAAAAAAGGATTCACAAGATATTTTAACAAGTGTAAAAAAATGAACACATACAGAGAGATAACGAGCCCACACTGGATGTTTGCTCATGTTGTCATAGACAGAGAAAACGGCAGCCTTTCCAATGAAATAGAATCCAATTTCTCCATTAGGTTTCAACAAGTTAAAGAGGATTTGTAGTGCTTTGCTGTTAAATTAAGCAAATAAATATAATTATTATTACTTGTACAAAAATTATAGCCTCATTTAAAAAATCATAAACTAAACTAAAACTGGTTAAACTTTTTTTTCATATCTTTAGGTTTGGTCTGAAAGGTTTATCTGTCAGTCAGTTGGTTCATTTTTTCCCCCACATTTTGACAGAGTACTAACAAATTACTGTTTTTAAAAAACTTGACTTGTTAAACTTACAAAGTTTTTTTTTTGAGAGAGAGAGAGCACATCATAATGCGAAATCTAGGTGCTAAAGTAGACATTTACACTCAAACTCATAAATTAGAAAAAAGGAGAGAGAGAGAGAGACCAGACATAAAAAAGTAAAGTAGTTGAGACAGACGTTCTCTCTATTTAAACGCATCATGTGAGTCTGTGTTTTTTCACACAAGTAAACAGAACCATTGTTACGTCAGAGAGTTAGTTGGCCACAAATCAAAACTGAGGCCAAGCATACAGTGAATCATTCTTGTTTCGCATAAATCAAGCAATTAGTGCCTCTTTTCTCACCGGATTTTCACACTATAATCAACTTTTAGTTTCTTTTCAATTTCTTTCTTGAACTCCCCAACACAAAAAAAATACTAAATTTTTTCCTAAACCTTTTAGTTGTACACTAAGTAAGTTTAACTTATTGCCCTCTAATTTCTTATTAATTCTTTTTTTTTAAATATTAATTTCCCTTTGAAGGCAAAAGAATACTGTTTAAATATTTAACCCTATTTTCTCATTACATTTAATTAATTTTGATAGTCTAAATTAAATAATCGTGATTTGTAGGTTGTAAATGAGTTGAAATGAAATAATAAATAATTAATTAAATGTAGGACTTACTTTTGATCCCCAATCCAATGAAGAACATGAAGAGAAAAGATTTTATCAAATTTGCACGGAAATTCACAGTCATCCTTCATAATGTCAGCCATCATGTAAGTAATTGTTGGATGTTTATATTTGACTGAGGCAAAGTCAATCATTTTTTTGGAAATGTCAATGGCGTAAATGTGTCGACTGTCATCCTTCAAATAATTTTGAAATGTTGGTAATAAAATATTTTTTGTGTTGAATCCTGACCCACAACCAAAATCCAAAATCGTTTCCGATGCCTTCCAATTCATATGAGAGACCATGTAGGGAATTAATTCTGCAGCATCTTTCCGCTGAAATTCACTAAACGAGTCGTATAAATCTGGGTCGTGCATTTTTTGTCAAAAAGAGAAAATTACAAGAATTATTATTATTATTTTTTTGACAAAAATTGAAATTTAATATCAAAAATTGAAAAAAAAATGATTATTTTTTTCTGATTTTCTTATGTCAACAAGAATGTCTCGACTTGTACTGAGGTTAAAGTCTAACGGTTCTTTCCCTTTTATATTGAATGAACATGCATGAATAATGAGTCCACACGTAAACAAAATTCAATCGACTCGAAATTTCATGACGGAGAAGAGCTGGAGTTGCAATCCGGGTCACCAGTTGGGGTCATCTTGATTTGGATACTATTATACAATTTGTTGTGTAAATAAAAAAAATCATTTATTCTAGTCAACTCTCATCCCTCTAAAGAAACTTTTTTTACATTCACAAAAAAAACAAAGGGTCATCCTGATGACCTTTGAGGATCAATTTTCTAAGAGATGACAAAAGAAATTTTTACACGACAAAACGAAACATGTATTTTTAGACATTTTGCCCACACAATCGCTAATATCTTGACACAATCATTGTGTAAATAGTTAAATATACGTAGAAAACTGAATGAAAATAAATGAAAATTAAGTTTAAAAATACAATTTGACATGTTTCCAATATTTTATAAATGAATGACTTTTCTATTTTTAAATTATTACAATTGTCACAAATTTATGACGGAATTGTGTTACATCAGAAGTCTGGAAGATTTTGTTGATCATGAATTATTTGTTATATTTCTTTTGATGGAAAAATACAATTGTAGATTATTCTTGGAATAGCCATTTAATTTCAATAGTAAAAAATTACCTCGGTTGATTCAAAGTTACACAATTTTGTATGATTATCTTCATCTCATACATAAAATTAGTGAACAAAACCAGGAATTTTTTTGTGTATTTAAATTGTTCATGAGAGTTCCCTTGCATGGTTGCTTTGAATAATTATACAGAGAAAAATTTAACACTTTATGCAACAACGCGTGGCTCTCTAGCATGTGAACCATTGTAATAATTACATTCTTAAATCAAGCTGTCAAATATTAAAACTTGTGTAGAAAGATTTTTTTTCAAATAATAAAAAAAATTATTACATACAAAAATAATGCTCACAATTTTAAAAAAGGTGTCACGTAGTCATATGTAAATGATTATTCCTTGTCAAAAAAAAAAGTTTTATAAATTTAGACCATAATCACATCCGGCATATACATATACGTGTACATTATTATATAACATGTGTAACACTGCATCCTTCTACAAAAATTTTCAAGACAAAAAAAATAATTAAATAACCACGTTTTTATCATGTAAAAATTATTTAACTTTTCTTGTTTTCATGTTCCTTTTCATTCTCACATTTTTATTCAACTCGAACTCAATTATTGTATGTCAAGTCCTCCATTTTTATCTTTCGAGTCAATTGGAGTCATCTCGGTTTGTTTCTTTTTTGGGGGATGAACCGGGGTGGACAATTTTATTGCATGTCTAATTAATTTAATTGTCAAGTATGGAAACTAGTGAGATTAAAATTGACTAAAATATATTATTATGAAAATGAATAAATGATTTTTATTATACAGCTCACAGTAAAAAAGCAAGAGGGGAGTTGAATGGCAAATGGCTGAATTACAGGTCAAAAATATTGTTCAAAAGGAACTCAAACATGAATAAAAAGACCCAAGAAAAGAGGAAAGAGTAATAAGGAATAATGAAAAGGGATCACCCAAATAAAATTAGTCACTATTGGACTGTCATTTCTACATGAGCTTCTTTTTAATACCAAACCCCCCAAAACTCTTTCATTTTTGTTTACTCTTCTTTTATAATATTCCACTCTCATACATTTAAAAGTTTCTCTCTCTCTCTCTGTGAATATAGTTTAGAGAGCATAAATCATAGTACATTTGATATTAAAAGCGTTAGTCTCTCTTGCTCATTCTATTATTTCCTATATGTTTTCACTTGTATCCTTTTGTCATCCACATCCTTCCTGTATTTTTCCATAAAAGCTGGTGGTTTTTTTGTCTGTACAAAATAGACATAAGGTACATATATATCCAATATTTCTTATGTGTATATTCGTTACTAGATTAAATCCTTAAAACATTCCATTCTTTCTAGTCTTTTTCTTATATCTTTCATTAAATGAACAAGAAGAGAAAAAAAAACAAGTCAGGATTTCCTTTATGCTCTTTTCATCATTTTATGAGACCAAAGTAATTTGCACCACTTCCATATGTACTTTAACGTTCCTTTCGTCCAGTATTCTCTTTTGTACAAGAATTATGTTTAAAATACTTGTAAAAACTAATGATTAAATGAAAAGGACATTGTCCTATCTGTATTATAATGCAAGTTTGTGGAAAAAAATACTTTTTTACGTATGAAAAGAAATGGAATCTTAAGTAGCACACTAAACTATAAAAAAAACGTTTAGCCAAATAAATTCTAGAATCTAATATCCATCTGTATTCTACATACGAGTAGGTACATGGAGAAAAAAACTTAAAATATCATCATTATAATTGAAATTATTATTTTATACATGTATTATGGCCATTATTTTATATTTTCAAAAAGTTGTAAAGATCATGGAGATGACTAGTTCCTCTTTTTTTTGGTACATTTATAATTGATTTTTCATGCGCAATGAAAATATCTAAAATTAATTTTTATCTTCCTTCATCTCTCCATCTTCATGTACTAATACTGACAATAGTTTAATGTACTAAAAAAATGGAGAAAAAGAGAAAGAGCATGGTCCATAAATATTTATGTTTATGCTGTGGACCAGCAGGAGTGGATAATAGAGTTTTTTGCAAAAAAAATTAAATACAAAAGTTAAGATTTCGTGAAATACATACAAAACGAAAGATTAATTTTATAATTTTGAATTTACAGAAGAAAAAAAAACAACTCATTTTTTTGTCTCGTTTAAATGTACGAATTGGCCATTTGTATATTTCAAATTTTGTAAATGGCTTAAGTAGTGAATTTTTTTTTCAAATGTACAGAGAAAACTAATAAGTACCGTCAATTTATTGAAAAAAAGAGATGAAGAGGGGGAGGGGGAGGAGATAAAAAGAAAGCTTTATTGTATAATATACAATACACATTATTATATAAAATTGTAGGTTTTTAAGTGGTCTGGAATGAGCTCGAGGCATCGTGAGAATTCATCAACCACGACCAAGTAGTATTTATTTTTTAAAACCACGTAGATTTTAAATATATGTTTACCCAAAAACAAAATAACATGGACATGAACATGGACATGATCAATGTAGGTTAGCTTTTGATAATGAAACTAACGTCAAGTATTTTTAGAGTGAGTTAAGGACTAAGGATGAGAGACGTGTGTAGTTGTGTAGGTATTTACATGCAAATATTACACAATACATAACATACACATTTCACATGTTGAGTTAAATGCACACACATGTTATTTAAATTATTTAATCTAAGAAGAGAGGAAGAATGGAAATGAAAATTTACAATGCCACGTTTGGTAATGAATGGCAATAATAATAAATAGTGTGGGTAGGATTGAAATGATGAAAGGGGATTGGAGGCCTATGATTAGTAGAAATTACGATGAAAATTCACTGCACACACACACCAACCAAAAAGTATGTACTCAAGACTCCACACAGCTAGGAAGAAGAGAAAAAAAATTAAGATGAAGGGCGAGAGAGATTGAAAAGGTGTGTGGACCTCCATGACTCTGGCAAAATCAGAGCTTCTTCCTTATCAAAACACATTGAAATTATATATATATATATGTAAAACATACGGAGTATTTTATATGCTTCCAAGACCCTTGTAAGATTGTAACGAATCCTTTAAAATTTGAGAGGGAGAGTTTCACAGTGGAGTGGATATTTATGCAGAGAAGAAAAAAGAGCATAAACCATCGGATCATGATCATGACGTTTATAATTTAGGTTTATTAATTTTTATTGGAACGATGAACTTGTGATAGGTAATTACATTACACTGATTACTACGGAACGTAGAGATTGTTGCATGCACTCACTTAATACATAAGTCAACCATACAAACTTACGTTTTATTTTATATTATATATATACCTACAATTGTATATAATCATATTTTAACCCTCTTCTTCGTCATCTCAGTTATCTAATACATTCAAGTATACTTTTGTATACACATATACACAAAAAAAACTCTTTTTTGTAATATAATTCTTAATTATTTTATGTACAACTCTGGTCTCTCTCACTTGGCTCAATAATAACAATATTTTTTATTTTTAATAATAATAACAATAGGAGTTGTAATAATAATCATAATAAATTGTATAATTGATAAATAATAAATTACGACAAATAGGAAAACCGAATCTTAATATTTATTTATGTATATATATTAAATTATGTATATAGTTTTATTTATTTATAATATGAGTGCGCTATATATTTATGAACAACATCATACATACAGTTTGTTTTTTTTCTACAAATGTTCTTAAAATTTATATTTATACAATATGTAGGTTATGTATCTGTACTGCATTATAGTCAATACAATTTGTATAACTGAATAAGTTCTCAAAAAATCTCAAAAATTCTATGGATTTTTTTTCTTCTTCATTCTTTTACTCCAAAAAATTTCTTGAATTTTTTCTTTCTTAATTAAAATATTTTTAAGTTATAGCATAAATTACTTAGAATTTATTAGTTATTTAAATAATTTTTATGTACTTGGGATGAGCTTAAAATGTACAATCTTAAAGTCTACGATTAGAATAAAAGGTTTCACGTCATAGTTAAAGTTAAGTTATTTAACTATTTTTATTTAATTATTACAATATAATTTAATGGCTATGGCTATTATGGGTAACTTTTTGCATATTTTTTTATGCTCATTGTAAATTTGTATTCATTCATTTTTTTGTAAAATTAAACATGAGATTTTTTCTCAAAAAAATCTATATATATATATTTAATTATACCATGTTATAATTCTTTCAAAAAAAATTGATGAATTTTTTTTAAAAAATCTATTTGGATTTCCTTCAATCGTCTTTTTATTTCTTTCTTAAATAATCATTTTTTTACTAGATTACTAAATAACACGTTTTACGAGTCAAAGAAAGCGTTCAAAAATTTTGTAAACAATTTTAAAATGCCTAATTTGATAATTTTTAACTACACTTTTTGATTTTTGTTATTCCTTTTCTTTTCCACTACTCCATTCTTTTTTTCCCTTTTTAAATGATTTAGTTGTGTGTGTGTTTAATTTTATAATGGTACACAATATAAGATAGTCAACAGTAATCCTAATTTTGAAGCGACATTATACAGATATTTTTACATAAGAGAAAGAGAGAGAGAGAGATTAAAAGATTTTAGAGACAGAAGATTGTACAGTACATTAATCAGTGTTCAAAAAAAAGTCGATTATTTGAGAATGTAGATGAACAGATATAAATAAAAAATGTATTTCATGGTCATTGCCTCATTGTGATACCCCCAGTAGGCATAAAAATAACAGATACGAAATAAAATGTAGTCTAGAATATTTAAATTGTTTTGTATTTTATCCATCTGCATTAGCATGATTTAATATAGACATTGCATCCATGTAAAAGAGTAGACATAGACTCGGTACAGTACCCCACACTAACATAAAGATTTTTTTTACAATAAAAAAAAGTTGAAAAGCACGACAAGCTCAAAAAATCGTAATTGTTTGTCAGATTGTTCTTGTATTTAGTATAATATTAAATGGATAATGGTGGGAAGTGTATAATGTAAACTCCAACTCGTCATAATAATGATATGGAAAGCAATCAGAGAGAGTTTACTTTAGTACAAAATTCATTGGTTCTCTACCCTCCTCTGCTCCACCGCCCTTGAGGTAAATGCGTGCATTGTGTTTTTGTCTTCTATAAAAATGATTTTTATACAATACAGAGATACATGTCTAGGAGAATCATGTGCCTTTAGAAAATAAAATTCATGTAAATTCAGAATTATAGCAAAGTCATTCTCTTATAGACACATGGTAATAAAATACAAGAATAAAAAAAATTAAGTAACAAGAAAATTGGATCTTCAATCCGATTAATATCCCTTTTATACGTATATCTGTACTATCTGTACTATGTACTTGTCTATATATAAATAGACCGCTCTTACATTATCTTTTTTTTTGTATAAGACAAGTACTGGTACTGGTACATGAAAGTCTATAGAATTTTGTATGATGTAAAATAAAAACTCATTATTTATGGATCTCATGTATCACTGCAGAGAGAAGAAGAAGAAGAAGAGAAAAAAACAAGATGAAGAAGAAGACTCATTGAATTTAGTGGTAATGATATACCCCATTGATTTGATTGCTAGCATTTCATGTTCAAGGTGCTCATTAACCTTTCCTAATGATAGTGTAACAGTGACACGTTCTTCATCGAGTGTTCATCTTTGAGCCATATTATGAACCTACCCATTATACAATTTTTGTTTTTTCAAAAAACTTGGGCCAATCGGATAAAATATTTATTCATGTAGAGTTAAATAATTGTACATGTTTTTTTTATTTCTCGTTCCTCTTAATGGATAATTCCCTATTTTTCTACCATTGTCTAGTGTCTAGTGTACCTGTACGGATGTGTGTGTACCTGTATAAAAGGTTGGAGTGGCGTTACTGCTTTTTATTACATGAGTAATTGCATTACACATTTACTTAAGAAGTCACAAATACCTAATATTATAATTCAAAAAGGTAAAGTATTTAATAATGAAAGATTATACATTTTTCAAGTTTCTCCTTAATCTAATATTATTTAACCAATGAGAACTTTAATGCAATGGAGAAAAAAACTTTGAAATAAAAAGTTTTAATGTACCGGTATAACCTACAGATCATCAGTTTGTGTATCTGTTATATAATGTGAATAAGATGGAGATGGAGATGGTAAAGTTGGAGTAAAGTAACATGTGAAAAAACTAATTAGAAGATGACTATAACTTGAAAGATTAACCACACGAATTTTATTTCACTTTCAATTCTCTCTCAAGATGAACAAGAAAGAGAGAGAGAGAGAAGAAGAAAAAGTGGAGGAGAGAGAGGTGAACAATTTTTTCTTTCATAAATTTTTTGGAATGGGGTACTGCTTCAACGTCATTATTCGTTAACTATTTAACTCCCTTGGTTTTTTTGTATCTTGTTCATACTTATCTTTGTAAAGTTGAACTCAAGAGCTGATTATATGAGAAATGTTAATGTGTGCAGAAATGGCAATTTGACGGACATGTTTAAAAAAGATTAATACACAACATGTTAACTACAACTACAAGTTTTAAAAAAGATAGCAGACACATATTGACTCTTTTCGATCCATTATTATGTTTTAAAGTGTAAAACATGCCGTCTTTTATACTTCTGAACGGAGAGCAACAGGTTTCTTAACAACACAGACTCCAACCATTTTCGTCATTTGGTTGGTTCGTTTGGGTTGACCACATCATCATCATCTCCCTAAATTATTATTTGTGAGAGACCCATTCCACTCCTCTCTCCTATATAATGCAATCATATAGCCAACAAATTATTTTTGATCATTATACATCCTCCTAGTAGTAGCATAGTATGTATGTAGTATACATTGTAAACAGTCGACTAGAAATTGTTCAAAGTGGTGATTTAGAATAGATGGTAGTCAATTGTAAAACCCAATCATTTCTATTCTCTAGTCCTTTTCAATTTTCTTCTCTCTCATAGTCTATTGTTACCACTCCAACTCTTGTCTACATTTTTTTCCCTTCATCTTCTTTTGTATTGGTTAGGTAGCATTGACTCTTTTTCTATCAAATATTTTTGCAAACAGTTCTCTCTTCCCTCATTTTATTTTTCTTTACAAACACAAATGAATTCAATTCTGTACTTAGAAATACTGATAAGTCAAGTAAAAAAATTCTACCATCAATTTCAATGGTATTTCTCAATGTAATTCTTACGTGCAACATACAGTATTCTACGTGTCTTTGTTAAATTCCCCTTTTTGAATTGTTATAATAATTGTAGAGCATTTAAAAAAATTTCAAGACCAAATAAGTTTTATCGTTCTAAAAAGATGTTACATTGTACAATACTCGCTATTATCATTTCCTTGTCGTGATGAAGATTACACTCGTTTTCTTCCATTTTGGAAGATGAGAGAGAGAGCTATTGAAAAATAAAGTTCACATTGAGAGGAAAAAGATATGTTGCCAAAGTTAAATCTTTTATAGGGGTGTGTTTACATGATCAGTCTCTCATATAAAAAAAAGAATAGGCTCTTGGCTACAGGAAATCTTACAATTGTTCAAACTAAACTGAAAGGGATAGGGGCGGCGTGGGCGTGTTATTTTTTCTTTTTCGGAATCTACTACTAAATATTTTTTTAAAGATATATTATATCCTTTTGATTGACTGCTCTGTAACACAAGTGTAGCACAACTTTATTTATATACAATAAAACCTGTCCCACACAAAACTCCCTTTGGTTTCTCAAGTCTTCACTTTGTATATAATTTAGTGTTATGTATAGCTTTTATCGGTATCTATTATGTCATATGTAATAAAGAATTTTAATAATAATAAAACTGACTGGAAATGATTATAATCGAGAGAATGAGAAAAATGTTATTATTAACCCTCCTAATTGGTACGAGATAAAAGAGAGAGAGAGAGAAATTTCTTATATTTTTTCAACTCTTCAAATCGGTAAATGAATTATTAATAAAATTATTTTCTATTAAACTGAATTTAATATCTGTACACTATCACTTTTGCTATATATGGTATAGACTATACAATTATTTTTTTTACTGTAAAATAAATAATCGTATAATATTTTGAAACACACACACACAGTCAATCATTTTGTGTTTACAAACCAACTTATCTGTTAATAGTTGGTTCTTGAGTATCATTTCTTCATCGCATTTTAAATAAAAACTTGTGATTTCTTTTTTTTCTCTGAAAATATCTAACCAGCGATGGACTATATAAATATGTCTGTACAATACTTATTTAATTAAATAATTTACAACTATAGACTTTTTATTTTGGTATAATAGTATGTATTATTACAATTACATTCATTATTTATTAAAAATTGAGGAGGAGGGGGAATTAAATGCGCGCATAATTTATTACAACCTACTCATAAACTTGACATGTTTAACTTCAGTCTACAGCTCCGCCTCTACATAATTAAAGATAAATATACAGTCATTATTAAATATGTTCTTTTTTTTAAAAAAGAGTTTCACAGGGTTCATTTTCTTGTTTGTAAGCCATGAAATTAGTGATGAAAGAAATTAGTTGCTGTTTTTTTTGCAAAAAAATCTTATTCTGATTCTCTAAGAATTTTTTTGTGTTGGAAATGTAAAGTACTCCAGTGTGAGTGTATTTTAGCTTAATTGTGTATAAAGTGGAGGTGTAAATACAAAAAGAGTTGGATGCTCTACACGTCGACAATAATTGTGTGTATCATAATTTAGTAAATTATTATGTATTAAATAATACTGTCAGAATGATAAAGTACTTGATTTATTTTAGCTCTTGTACTTTTTTTTCTCTTGAGGATTCCTTCATGTCTACTATAGTAAAATTTATGAGTTAAAATAAATAGTCATTAGTTTATAAACTGTGGGTTGCTAATATTCCAATTTATTTTGTTTCGGCTTCTTTTTTTGTGTGACATGTTACTTTATGAGCATTTTTGTATTTTATGTTCTGTTTCATGTGAGACGACTTATTTCATATTGCAATCATTGTAATTTTGTCTACAATTAATTATTACTTTTAATACTTGTGATAAAATTATGAGATCTATTTAAAAATTTTTTTTAGCTTAATTCCAAGAGAGTGTGAATTATTTTTCATTTTATCAGTTTTCTAAAGAAACTGGCAGAGAAAAGAAGAAAAGAGTCAATTTTAGTTTGTTGAGAATATTGTAGATGGCAAACAGATTGATACAAGAAGAGCTTTTCTAAAACCCGGGTATCTCTCTGTTGAAAACCGACAAGGGGTAAAATGACAATAAGAATATTGTATATGTTATCATATGGAAAGATACAAAAAAGAGGGGAAGAGTACCGTCCCAGTTTCTTTTTCCCCTTTTATTCGTTCCGCTCTTGCACACGATATTTGAATACTTTTGTATTATAAAATACACTAAAAATTCCCATTACACCATATTTATTATGTAATGGGAGGACATAGTTAGCAGCTAAACGAATAATTTGATTGGATATTCTTCTCCTCATTTCACTTCACATATTCTTACCCATACAATAGAATAGAACAAGGGGGAAGAAAATCTTTCGAGTCTTTTTGTGAAAATTAAAAAACTTGCTCAGATTTTATTACAATTTCTCTTCCCCCCTCTCGTCTCTTTCATAAAATTCGTAATTTTGAGGATAATGCCACCACATCGATTTTTATTCTCAGATTTCATGTCCAGAACTGGGTCAACAATATTTTTTTTAAAAAAATAAAAATAGGGTGACTCTTTATGGGTCAAATGTACAGACTACAAAATATTATACAGATTTTGTTAAGTAAAACGAAACTTTATTCACACTCTCAGTGGATCCTCATCAGAATAAATGAATAATTAATTAATTTTTTTATATAATTTCTCATTTTAATCAACAAAAAAAAATTAGCTAATTGCAATTCTCTTCGTGTAGTCTTAAATTTTTGTGGGAAAAAAACATTTTTGTGTGAGATATTGAATATGCAACTATTTTAAATTAAAAAAATTGTGAGGTGTGAAATTTCACCAAAAAGACCAAGAAAAAATAAATTGTAATGACTAAAATAGAAATCTCATACCACATAGAAAGTTTCTTTCTATTTGAGTTATTACCCGGGTAGTATCTGTATGTCTCATGTAGTACATGTATAAATGGTGAAAAAAAACTAATGATTGCCATATGAAACGTCGTCGTCGTACCAGCTGCATGTGATTTTAAATGAGTAACTTTAATAAAAAGACGGTAAACTTAATGTTGAGGATTAAAGTGTTAGTTTCGACGGAAGAGGGATGAAAGAGAGAAAGAGAGAGAAAAAGGATAAAAATGTCATTAAAAGATGAGTTATGACTTGTGACTATACTTGTGTCTGTTGGAAAAAATCCTAAGGATATCTTAACTTTACTTATAGTTACAATTATATATGTATATAATATAGAGACTCTTATAGCTAAAAGCAAAGACAACAAATGTGATTACTACAAAGTGACACGAAATCTATTTTTTTGTGTAACCCCTTCCCACAGTTGGACATGTCAAAAAATAAAATTAGTTTTGTTCACGACTTGCATCTTTTTTTTTTGATTCCACACAAAGAAAAAAAAGATTTTTTCATTTGTATGAACAAAACATGACAAAAAAATATTATTTGATGACATGTCCAATATTTGAGAGAGATAAAATTAAAAATGGAATCAAGATTTCGTGTGACCATGTTGCATGTGACCGTACAATGATTAAATAGATAATTTAAGTTTAAATGATTGTGTATTTTTCTGTTAAAGAGATGAGAATTCTCATGGTTGAGGTGTATGAGAAGAGGGGAGTTTATAGTGGTAGTGGTTGGTTGGTTGTGAAGAGGGTATTTGTGAAGTAATAAGTAAGATGGAGGAGGAGAATTACAATTAAGAGATTACCTATCACTGGAGTCTCCTTTGACACTACCATTGGTACTAGGTGTACTTTGCTGAGATTTGGCATTTTCAGAAGAGCATTTTTCACCGCGTTCACGATCTGAGCCCGATTGTTGTAGGTGCGATTGTTGGGAATGAGAATGTTGTTGTGATTGATGGTGATGTTGTTGTTGTTGATATTGGGGATGACTCTGATGTTGATGGGTTGGAGTTTGTGAACCATCTTGAATGAGGGTTTCATCAAAAGATATTTTATTATTACTTCGTTCAATAATCAATTATTATTATATGTTCAATAATCAGATTAAAAAGCGCACATAAATGTTTATTTGATGTCAAGAAATAATTGAATAATGTAGAGCATTCCATAAATAATTAAACTCTTTCATTACCTTGAGTGTCCTCAAGTTTTTTTCGGAATCGTCTCTCCTTTTTCCAACGTTTCTCGTAGTAAACTATTAAATGGAATCAAATGGAAACATTTTCATGAATGAAATCCTCAATGCAATGAATGCGTACAAATTATATGTACGACTTCCTATACTCCAGAGGGTGAGGGTGGGCATAAATTCCCCCTTTCAACGAAATAAAATACATCTATACAAAATCAGCTCTATTTTCAATGGCTCAATTATATTTCCAGATTTCATCAAAAATTTTTGTCTTTTTTAACTGCAATGCACCAAATTTCAAAAATTTTAATTTAACAAATCAATTTCAAAATGTAAATTAAATAAAATATTCAATTGTGACAATACAAATCAATCATTTTGTAAAATTTAAATGATCATAGTTTCTAGTTTAGTGAATATTGAAAAAGAATTGAAAATTTTGAGGAATTAAACTTCTACCAAAAATCTGTTCTCTTTCCTAAAGGGATAACTTTTTACCCGTCCTTATCCAATTCAACATTTGTACGTATATGACAGTATAGGAGTACTACGGGAGAGGAAAGAGGGAAGCGTGTAGAAATCCCTCCTAGGCCATTTGTAGGAAGTTTGTACGAGTTCGAGAGAAAGATGTAGAGTGGAATAGTACAGTGTATAAAGTATAGTGTATAAAGATATAGACATATAGAAGGAGAAAGAGACAATTGGATTCTCTGTTTGTATCATCAAAGCATCCACTCCTTTCCCCACAAAACCACTATCTCTCCAGTTGTGCTCGTCTCACAGTAGGAGTTATACATGTATACTCTCAAACTTTGTTCAGCTGAATCCTCTCTCTCTCTCTCTCTCTACAGGGAGAAGCCTTATGTAGTAGATGGAAAATAGAATGGGAAATGGAGTTTTCATTCACAATCACCACCATTCCATTTCCATTCACATCTGGAGAAAAGCGAGAGAGAGAGAGAGAGTCGTCACAGAGCTACAAGTGGCACTTGGGATTGCTTTTTGGGGAAAGAAAGAGATATAAAAGGACAAAAGAAGATGATGATGATGGCTTACTTCTCAGATTGCGTTCCTCAACAAGTTGCTTCTCCAACTGCTCCCTTGTTTCACGTTCCCTCATTAGTTCCATTTTAAACTCGGCTAGAGAAAAAAAACAAATAAAAATGTAGAGATAATAATATAGTTTCTTTAATGAGTTGTACAAAATTAACATGATTATTGTTGTAAATTACACAATGTAATTTTATATCATCTGTAGAGGCTAACAGTGGTATGTCTATGTGGAATGTATCATGTGATTATTATTGGTTAATTAATTTGTAAAGTTGAAAATAGTAAGAGTAAAATTAGAGTAAATATTGTGTTGATAAAATTGTATGATAGAAATTAGTATAAAATAATGTTGTGTAAAATGTACAAAAGAGAAGCTTGTTGAAATGTTATTCTACTCGTATTCTTCTTTTTTTGTATATGATTTCAAGTTTATACTCCACCCCATTTATTATCATTAAATAAATCCCTTGGTGGTTTTGATCGAAAAGTCCTCTACCCCTAAAAAAAGAAGTTCTTATTTCATCCCCCATTTAAATAATTGCACTCTCCAGGGTTTTCTCGGATGAGTTATGCCTTCTCTTTTACAAACATTCATTAGCGTCATTCCACACAACATATTTTTCTCAGCTTCCACTTTGTCTTTTCTCTTTTTTTAAAAATAAATCATCACAACAAATTCCTTCTCTCTCTCCCTCTCTCTCATTTTGTTAAACTTATTAAAGTTTATTATGAAAACTATGCCAATCAATTTAAACCTCACCATTTATTCTTATTCTCTCAACTCACATTCTTCCTCCTTTTCTATAATAATTATTCACATTTATTTTTGACAATGTATGAAATGGGATAGAGTACAATTAGTCAAAAACAAAGATACATAATAAACTGAATAAACATGTTACTATTTTCTTGAAAAATTAATAGTGTCTTTTCTACAATTTATTTTTCATTGAGCCACTCTAACCACTGTACATGAGTCTACCTAGTGTAGTAGTAGGCATAGAAAAATATTTTTGAGTGGAGGAGACATGAATTATATCTGTAATGATATAACACAATAATAAAAAAATGATGTACAACACGGATTTCCTATCGGCTCCTTCATCATTCATTATGTATTTTGTAGAGAGTGAAAATTGAGAATTATTTAAGAGTCTCAAGTCATCATAAATACCCACAGAGTCAATAGAAAAAAAGAAAATTGAGTATGGAGTAAAGACAACATAATATTTCATTCATTCTTTTTGTATTTAACTCTGCCAATACAAATCCACTAATATACTACCTTTTGTAAAATGTAAAGAATGTTGTGTGTGTATAATAATATTATATTAACAAGACTGCCACATTTGTAAAAAGAACTAAATCGAGAAACTCGTCATTATTCATTCTTACCCATGCTCCTTTTGCAATTACTTGCAAAACCTGTCATTATACATTGGCCAGGTCTCTCTCTCTCTCTTGGTCTTGAATTTGGAGTCCACTTTGTGAAATGTGAACTAACTATGTCCATCATGTACTGATATTCGTGATACTCCTCATATGACCAAACAAAAAAAGGATAGTCTGTATCTGTACTGTATACTGCGGTTTTTAGTATCTGACTGATTCGTATGCAAAAACTAGAGTCCATTATAATTGCTAGGCTGGAGCTTGATTAAAAATTTTCCGCATCGTTTCTCACAATTCACATTTAAATTCCAGACGGTGCAGAGAGAGAGACGAAACAATTTTATTTTTTTCTATTAAATATTCTCATCTTGCTGCCGCTGTTGTTATTGCTCCCACTCAAAAATGTTTTTTCAAAAGAATGAAACGATTTCGTAGACTTCTCTCTCTCTCTCTCTTATTAGGCCATATAAGTACACGATGTGAGTAGTGAGTACATTAATTCAAATATGTCGAGATTTGCGTGTCGATGGAGACTCTATACAATTTTTCTTACTAATAATATTACAACTTTTTCATTTGTATCCCCATTTTTTTTAACTAAACTTTTTTTCCCCTTCTTGTACATGTAAATATATATAAGTGACGAGTCAAGAAGAGCTTGTGTGTTGGACTGTGATATGTACTTGATGTTATTTGTATGGAGAATATGAGTATGACCAACATAAAATTTTCTATGCATAAATTGTAATACGTCATATTATGATTGCAGTTTAGTAGTTAATATATATAATGCTATAAATCTGTAATTCAAATGAAATCATGAAACAACAAAAATTGTAGAGGAGTAAGAGGATAAAACAAATTTTCTCATACATAAAATAATAAAAGCCTATGTGTTAAAATGTTTAAGTTACTGACTACTACATATCTGTACTTTAACTACTACAGATAGTTACTAATAAAAAAAATTTCCGCTTCAAACCTTTTTCAACATTGGAACGTCTTTCTTGTGTCTTGGCATTGTCCGCAGCAACTTTGAGTAAACCTTGAATATTTCTCAAAAGATTTTCAGTCGATGAGATGGCTGCTTCAGCAGCTGATACTTCAGCAAAATGGGGATGACTTTCATGATGAACTTGTGACGGTTCCCTTCCTTCTGACGGACTCTTTCTGTCGTCTAAATGTTGAGCTCCTTTGGATCTACCACCTTTTTTGAGTAATAAAAAAAATATTTACATAATTTTATCTTAACACCATCTCTCAATTAATTTTAATTATATTAAACAATTAATTTTTTTTGATTATTGTATTTACTTGAAGGATATTTGTTAACTTGGCGTTCATTGTCACTGAAATCTTCCTCATCATCTCCACCATTTTCATCACTATCAGATACATTATCCCCTGTATTTTTTGATAGATTCAGCACTGGGCTTGACCCGTCAAGATTTCCTGTACATTTTTTTTATTCATTTTATTTTCATTAAAATAACAAAACAATAACAATTTTACACTCCATATCAAAAATATAATAATTTTGTCAAGACATGAGCATTTTTATTTAAAGATTGTATAAAATAATACACTTTGAAGAGAACAAGATTATTAATACATAGTCGTCAGTTATTTGAAGAGGAAGAATTTGAAAATAGAATTGTGAGAAATGGCATAAAAGGTTCTTCTACTCTTGAACAAAGAACTGAGAATTTTCTCTACAAAAAGACAGAAAGGGAGAGACCGACATAATATGATCATGAGTAAATTTTCTCGTTCTCGAGTAAATAACAAATGTAAAATAAATTGGTTTAAGGTTGACGACTACAAAATAATATATAAAATGATACCAGTTTTTGTGAACTTGGATCATGATGAATTCAATACAAGACTGGATGACTGAACACAGTGATACAAGTTTTAAAAAGAGAGAGAAATTCTATAAATGGGATTGGAATCTTTTCTGTCTCTCATCTCCTGTCATATTCGGTTGAGTTTGGGTCGCATGATTGATGATGGGTGATCGTTGGAATCACGTTTTCCCCATCCCCTTGGAAAATATATAGAGACACTATCAAAAAAGTGTCTGTCTTTATCTATCTATTGCTTCCTATTCTATCCCATTCTGTGGTTTTCTCTCTCTCTTTTTAAAACGCAAAAAAATATCTCAGCGCATCTCCTCTCTTTCAAAAAAGAATACAGATAAAACTGTTCAATAAAAATAACCAAAAAAATCTCTCACTCTTGTTAAAATAGTCCCAGCTAAAAAAACCACAGAAAAGAATAAACAAAATAAGTTTTTATTTTTAAAAAAATTCACTTGAACATTATTCCTACCATTTGGTCAAGTGGCTCATTACAGTTTCTCTATTCAAGGCCCACCCCATTGTATAGTCTCTAATTGTAACACTACTGTAGAGATAGACTAACTGAATAGAAAAATGGACCCCTTGTAAAATAGTTAAAATTCTCTCTTGGTTTTTTTGTGTGATATGAATAGCTTTGCAAAAACAACATGCCGTCAAAATATTAAATACATCTCTCAAATCATCAATCGGTAAGAGAACAGACATCATCGTGCCGTCGTGCGCTATTTTACAAAGAATATTTGTTATGTAGAGAGAGAGAGAGAGAGAGAGAGACTGTACAATTTGATAAAGATAGACTAGGGTGATGTGGAAGAGAGATAGAGAAACGGATCATCAAAACATTTTATCCCATGGAGATCACGACAGGGGCCACATGAAACGGTTACAATCTTCTTTTTACAAGACAACAACAATACGGCATGGAAAACAATTGAAATTGTCAGTTCCATTGAGATACAATTCTAAACCAATATAAATGAGGATAAATATATCCCCAGCCTCTTTTCCATCCGAGGAGGGACAGATACATTTTATACATATGTACAATATGTACATAAATATTACTTCCTTGAGTTCATACAAAACTGTATTGATCTCAAACCATTTAAATTAGTTGTACAATATCAACTCTTTTACCACAGAAGTAGAGATGGAATATTTGAAAATATAAAAGGGGGTTGACAGGTATTTTTGGAATGAATTGAAAGAGAGAGAGACAATAATATTGCGTATAATCGAAAATGCTCATATCCAACAAAATAATTTAGCCAAGTCAAGCTGGTTCAAATGACAAAATGACAAACCGTTTCGAATGAATTCGCCACTTCCTGCTTCATTGGCGTGAGACGACTTCTCCGAATCGCTACAGTCCTCATGGTATCGACTATAAAAACATAAACAAAATGTCATTCTTTATTCTCAAATTTTACATGTATAACAATATCATAAAAAGGAGGGGAGTATCACATTATATTGTACATTTTCTAGTCTATCCCCCATCACATCATATGTATAACCAATATATACTCATACATTTGTCAAAAGAATATACAAATTGGCAATCGACGTGACACTCACTCTCTACATTATTACCCATTGTACTACCTAGGTAATATAGTATCTATACAGAAAGATATACAAAGAATTTTTTTTGTTTGACTTGTACTCAAGAAAATCAAATGAGAATTTTATACAAGTATCACATCACAAATTCTACTAGATAAAAGACAAAAAAACATTTATACTTGTACTTTTAACTACTTTAATCTACACATATTATATTCATAGATTTTTTTTAAAAAAGAATTTTTTATCAAAAAAATACGAGAGACACATCAATTTCTTCGGGGTTTATGCTAAACCGATCGATATTACAGTAGCTACACTAATCTACAACATTTAAAGTGGTTTTGTCGAAAAAAGATTGGTTTTGAGGAATTTCAGTTTTTGGACTTTTTGGTCAACTTTGGTGACCTGCAGAGGTCAAACGGTTGTGACTTGAGTAAATATGAAAGAAGAAAAGTGTAGCCACCATTGAGGAGAGCCTTTCTATAAAAACTACAACAAAATTGACTGACAAACAACGTCACAATCGACGGCCCAATTTGCCTGTCGGATCAAATCCTGACAAGAGACAAAACAC
>JAQIVZ010002175.1:0-23147 GCA_034700945.1 Arrhopalites spinosus
CTTCAGCCCAATCCAGGCCCGGCAAATTATTACGAAACCTTGCAACCTGCCGTTTTTTGGAATCTAGATATCTCTTGACTATCATTCTTATATCTGTTTTGTCCAATGGGTTACCCCATTCTCCACAAGCTTGAGCAACTTTGACAAATTGAGATTCCTCAGCGACAGTAAATATCGCTTGACCTCCTGGTGATGTTGAGCTTTTATCGTTGACTTTATTTGATATTGTCTTCTGTGGAATACAAAACTGTTTTGATGCACCATTTTGAGACAGCCGTCCACTTTTGACTAGGTCAATGGCTATTTGAAGACTTTCTTTAATGTAATTTTGATAATTTCTTGTACTAAGAGGCTCCTTGTATTGTCTCGGCATTATCTAGATTGATTATTTAAAATATTTCAATTAGTTTGGGGTATTATTATCAAAAGTCAGTTGAGAATTTGGTTGCAATGCCCAAAATACATGATCGTACATACTTAGTAAACTCACCCCTAAATGACGAAAAAAATACGATTTTCGAACTTGCTCTATAGGAATTTAAATTGTCTATAAATATTAATGACGACTTACCTCTCTTGTCTCAACAAAATGATCTTCGTGCTCGGCCAAGTTGCAGGATTCAAAAAGTTCACAATCCGTGTGACCAGGTCAAATTTGTCACGTCACAAAAAGTATGAAACTTAGGCTTTCTACTTATTCCGCTAATTGATGATGCCATTGAGTTGACCAAATTAAATGAACATTTATCCTACTTAGTCAACATCATAGACAACCGATTCACGACATTTAATGATGCATTTAGTTGCGTAAAAGAGCCAAAATTAATTCTTCAAACTTTTTGGGATTTCTAGTAAAGTCACCCTGGCTTAGTAAAGTCCCCCCGTTTTACGGTACTGTCTGGCTTCTTTTCCTTTTCTTTCTATTGAGACTGTCTCGTCTGTCTCTTTACCTCAGACATACCGTGCGTTGTTAAACGGTTGTCTTGTCTTAAGACAATTATGGATGTCTTATCTGGTCATTTCTGTCTGATGAAAAAATGAAAGTCATTCAAGGTTCTTCTGTATAAAAATCGGGGCAGAGACACCACACTGCACACCCCGTCAACCCTCGTTTTATTTTTTATTCCCGTTTCAAAGTTAATTAATCTCATTTCGTCTTCTTCCCTTTGGAGAGACTCAGACAAAGGCTCTGCTTTAATTTTACCAATATTTAAAATTTAACAAAATCTTTTAAATTAATCTATAATTCAAAAGCTGCGATAACTTTCTTTTTGTCTTCTCTACAATTTTTTCACAATTTATTGAGGTTCAATCAACTAGATATGTGGCTGGAAAGACGGTACATGTTAAAATATTAATTTAATTTGCACAACATCAAACATGATATTTAAACTAAGTTATAAAAATAATAAAATTAAATGATGATGACGTTTATATGTATTTCAACAGAGTAGAAAACTCCGTGCGAAAGAGCAGAGAGATGCTATCAAAGTGAGTTAAATACTACAAGTACTACAACACACAAAATCAAAATTTAATGAACATAATAATTAAATAATTTATTCATTTTAATCACTTAAAAACAGCACAACCAACTCATGATGATCTCGAACAGTGAAAAGGAAAATTTTCGTACCTATCGTAAAGCTGGGAACGAGGCTTTTTATGAAATTTGTCAAGTTCTTGAGAACAAGAATAATCAGAAAAAGTACAAAATATCCAGAAAAAAAATTGCCGGGAATATCGGTAAAAGAATTTCCCTTGGCTATTCCAGTGAACCGGATTTTGATGTCATCATCTTTGTCAATCATGTCTTACCTCCATTGGATAATGTTGCTGCAGAATTTTACAAAGTTTTGAAACTCCATGCTGAAACATCGAACCTTCCATATGGGACTCACTATCACAAATACAAGATGAGACTCGCAAATCATATTATTCATCTATCCCTGGACGTTGACATTTTGATTGAAGGTCAACAACAAAAGGTGACATTCAATTTTGACATTCTACCAGCAGCCAATTTATTGGATTCCAATTTGGGAAAAATTGAAAGGAATCAAGCCGTCTTGAAATTAATTTCAAAGCAGAAGGACCCCTTCAAGGATTGGTTACCTTACAGTAGCAGTTTGGCTGAGAGGACTGTCGAGTTTACTAAAAATCAAAGAGAATTTGTTCATGATTTTATCCGACTCGTCAAGTTGTGGAATGGGACGATTGAGATTGAGAACAGGTGGAAAATTCGGGGGAAGTCAATGCTCCTTGAGTTAATTGCTATCAAATCAACTTACAAGACAAAGTCAAATATGGTCCGCTCATTCCGGAAGTTCTTGACGATGATGGCCAACTTTGAGAGTATTGAGATCCAATTTCCTGTTTGTTTTTTTTACTGAAGAACATTTCATGGGCATTATTCGTCAACACAAGAAACCGATTGTCCTGGATCCAACCAACCCTTACAACAATTTGGCTGAAGAAGTTTGTCGTGAAGCCATGGATTTATTGAAGGAGAAGGCTCGAGTGACTTTGTCCGCTTTGAATGATGGGACGTTGTTTGAAGACAAGAATTGGGCAAAATTTTTTGGTGTCACTCCAGCCAATTAAAAACTGTTTTTTTTTTCTGTGAGGATCAGTTTTGTCAGGGAACTTTTACTTTGAAAGTATGATGAGTTTCAATGAATATTGATTCACATTAATATAATATATTATATATAATTGTTTTTAAATTGTCGACATAATTTAATATCAATTAGACATTGTCATTATGATAATTTTAGATATAAGATTATTCATATTGCTATTGTTAAAGTTATTTTATTTCATTTATATTGATGGGGTACAAAATTTTTTGGTGATATTATAATTAATTTATAAATGATGATGAACAACTTGATTTAAAAGTATTGGCTCAACATGAAATTTTTAACTTAACTTTTTGTTCCCTCAAATTCTTGTCTTTATTTACTTTATTAATTTATTCCTCATCTTTGGTAAAAATATTTTAATTTTAGTGTCTTAAAATAAAAATAAATAGTCTTTGATGTTTATCAGATGACGGAGGTCACAAATTAAAATGTCTATTTTTAATCTTGGTCTCATTTTTTAACTATGTCAAAACTAGAATTAGAGGGGTAAGATAAATATTTTTATTTCTTGACAAATTAATTGCTCAAAAGTAATTGTAGTTCATTGACAGTTTGAGAGCAAACAGGATAATAATTTAGGCTTTCCAAATTTCCAACGGAGTAAATTGTGAAAGTTAATGGGTAATATTTTTAAAAAATATTTATACGGAAATCCTTTTAGTTCATAAAATAAAAACAGTACGATTCCAATAGTTAGACTATGTGAAAATGGTAAATAAAAATGATTTATCGTTGAATTACTGGGCATTATTTTTCCTGTCATGGTTGGGAATTTATCCAGCCAATTTTAATGTGGCTACTGGAAAAATTCGGATGTTTCGGAAAGGATGGCCGTGTTTTGTATTTTATTTGTGGTTAACAAATTGTATTGGATATTCACTCTGGGTTAACAGCCGTCTCTTGCAGGCTCTGTTATTTGGCCAATATATTCAATTTCATCATTTGGCACTTCACATTCTCACTTCAGGCAGTCTCATCTTTGGAATTTTTTGCTCCATAATGTTCTTCCGTCTCTACCCGGAAGTCAACGAAACCATCTTCAACCATCTTGACATTTTTGATGAAAGTAAGCAAAGAAATTGTGAATTTTCATGGAAAAACTAATTGTAATTATTTTTATTTAGAAAATGGGGTCAACAGAATGACCTACTCGATGCAGGAATGGTTCCTCATAACAATACCAATACCTGCTTTGATTCTTTGTCCTGGCACTTATTTAATTGTCTATTGTATTGACCCGAGGTCACTCCAATTCATTTATTCTGTATTGCCGCCTCCCTATCAAAATAGTAGGGTGTTGACCTTGTGTATATTGTACGAAATATAGCCAGTATTTTTTTGTGTGGCGATTTGCTACTATGGAGGCTTTGTAGTGCTGGCATTTATTGAAGGATGTAGCCATAATTTGTGTCATCGCATCAAGCTATTTCGGTAATAATCCATTTGAGTGGCCTAAGGTCACTGTCCTTTTATTGAATAATTTAAATGTATGTTGGTCATAGGTCAAACCAGATTTTTGTAAATGGGATACAGAGACAGTACAATGATGCGAGGAGGATTGAATTGATGTTAAAATTATTTAATTTGGTTTACTCGTACCCAATTTTTGCTTTTAAAGTGTACATCATCATCCTCTCCACGGCCATGATATTTTTTGGGATTCGAATGACCTTCAGTCATCCTTTCCTTTCTTTCGTTTCACATTCATGGGAATTTACTGTGCCCTCTCTTTCGTCACTTTATTTGACCGGGCTTTTCAGCTTCCAGGAAAAATGGACCAATTCAAGTCCCACTTGATGCTGAAAAGTCAGGAGTTGAAATGGAAGGAGAATCGGGAGTTAGTGAGGCGATGGGTGAGGTCAATTGAGAATGTTGCGGTCAAAGTTGGGGATTTTCATGTTTTGAAACGAACATCAACGCCATTGTTTATTAATTTTATCATCAATCAAATTGTCAGTCTACTAATTGCCTTCCGCTGAGTTCTATTTAAAAATTATTTATTTTTTGTGTAGTAAATTAATAATTAATTTACTACACATTGAATTAGTCAATTAATGTAATTGCCAAATAAAATTGTTGGTGTTTGTCTGAAAACGTTTAATTTTATTCACATTTAATTTAACATTTAAATTAATTAAAGAATCAACAAAAGATTTAATGCGATACTACAAACAACATGAATCATAGCCAATCCTGTAATTCTCCCAATTTTAAATAGACTATAGCCAACTTTAACTGACAATGGACTAAATGACTTCAAATATCGCTTATGATCATGAAGGGTCATTTTCCATGACCTTATGAGGTGAACCGATAACGTAGGAATACTTCCCGAAATTGGATAGACGAAATATTCAACCACATTGTAGGTCACAGCCCAGCTAGAGAAGAAGATGATCCCAAATAAATTCATGGCCACGTGATATTTAATTATCAGATAAATACACAAAACATGAAAATAAATGTCGCTTGCAAAAAACAATGGCCAGATGATCCGCGATTGAGTTAAATTATAAATTTTCATTAGTACTTGAAGGCCTCTGTACATTTTGAGAGAGTCAAGACAAAACGGAGTGTTTTCCCTGCAAAATTTTTTTATTGCAGAAAATTATTTGCAAAATTGTTGGCAAAATATCTGCAAAACTTACCTCAATTCCTTGAGCCAATGATTCACGCAAAGATTATGAACAGTACAGAGGACAAACCAGTAGAGGGCAATACTCGCAAAAAATCGAATGTAAATTGAACTTCCAAATGAAGTCCACATTAATTTGATGCCAAATTGACTGACCTTTGAGGTCCCTAAGGAGGTCAAGTAAGGCTGTATGCGAAACCAGAAGTAACGGTGACTTTGACTGTCCATTAAAAATATTAAAATGGCTGACAAATAGTTTAGAATCATCCCATGAGGAACCAGGGGGAGGAGTTTGTTGACCCATTGGGTTGCTTTATTTAGTTGACATTGACCTTGACTAAAGTCTAAAAATAAGAAGTTATTTCAAAATTAGTTATTTATAGGCTACCCGCTGCACGAGAGATATAGAGACACTATATCCCGTCTGGTGCTGTCCAGTTCTGGGTTTTAGTTTTAATGTTAAGGGTTTACATGCAACCGGCTTCAGAGGAGTATCAACGACTGTTTTCTTGACCTGACGCTTTTTTGAAAGGGACGAATAATTAAAGCAGGTATTGGTATTGTTATGAGGAACCATTCCTGCATCGAGTAGGTCATTCTGTTAACCCCATTTGAAATCGACAGGGGTCAAAGATACAGGTCATTTCGCAAAGGACTCTGCAGAGACCAATTTAGAGGTCACGAACATTTTTGTCAAAATAAAAGTTGTTGTGAACATTGTCCTCTGTCATTTTGCTTAATTCCATGAACATCGAATGACATGGAGGATCAGGAGCCACTGGACATCCTTGTACCTCCTTTGCACTTTGAGTCTTAAAGTAGTGTCATGTCACCGTTGAACTTTATGAGGTCACGTAAACAGCGAACTTGTTCACCGTCTTCTTCTCTGTCTCTCTGAATTTTTGTAGAATTTTTGAACATTGGGGTCAAGCATGCCAGACCATTTTGTAAATGACATTATAAAAGTAAAGTGGGCGGTCAATAAATTTTTCTGATGGCCAGCACACGTGCAAGAGGTCAATGTTTGTCAATTTAATGTCATAAATAATGAAAAAAGTACGAGAAATCATAAGAATGAGGTGGATTTGAAGCGATGAGTGTGCAAAAGTTGGGTCAGACCCGTCAACACTGCTCCGCTCTCACTCGTGTGTCCCACAATTTCAGAATATATTCTGAAATCTTTGTGGTACATCCCGTGCTCCGCTGGCTGCCTCTCATCTATTCCTGGATATACGCATATCCAACAGGATATAGTGAGATGCAGCTGCCTAGTTATTTATTAAATATCTTTGAAATTCAAAATTCTACTACTGACCCGCCAGAATGCCATTGAGCCAGATCATGTGATTCAAACATGTGACAATTTCTCGTCGCTTGAGAATGACCTCGAAATTATACACAGTCGAGATCATTATGGCCATGAAGAAAATGAGATGAAGTGAAAAATCTCGTTGGTCACTTCCGGCTGAGGTCAGAGTTCTCCATCGTTGGAGGAGAGACACGAAGCTATGGGTCACATTGAGAAAGGACAAGATGACGATAATTGACCAGCAGGTCAAAGATTTCCATGATATTTTTGTGGACAAACAATTTTTCTTGTTGTCCAATCAAAAGGGATGATTTTGAGAAAGTGACCAAATTTTATGAAACTTTTCAAGCCATTTAATCCTTGACACGTCAACGGTGTCATTTTGAAATATTTGTTTTTTATTATTTTTGCTGAAGTTTCCCTTTGAAAGTTTTTCACAAAGTGCAAGAGGGTAAAGTCAGCAGTTTTTTTTATTGTAAAAATGATCACGTTTCATTTAATTGACAAGAAACTTAATTTATTTTAATTAAAGGTAAAATATTGTTGACTCTACAATTTTGAAGCAGTTAAATAAATTCTAGTTTGTTGATACAGTCATTACACTAATAATTTAATTGCTGGAATAAACTACAATTCAATTATTTTAATGATTTCATTAGGCACAAGCAACCTGACAATTTTAGTTGAATTGTCAAAATCTAATTCAGAAACGAGAGGTAATAATAAAATTATTCATTTCAATAATAATTATTACAATTATTGTAATTCAAAAAAAATATTCTGTAAAAAGTAATGACAATAATTATTATTAAAAGTCGCCATTGAGATTCGAAATAACCTCAAGTCATTTTTGGTCAATTAATTAATTTTAGTTTAGGATTGATTTACAATTACAATAATTCAAAATCAATTTGTTAAATGTGAAATATAATACACACATGCGATGTTTGATTGATTTGAATCGACATTTAATTTAATTTAATGAAATCCCTTCCAAAACAAGTGTCCACGTGGGCACTTGTGACAATTTTCAAAAGGAAAGTTTTGGGTGACTTGTTGTGACACTCCTAATCACTCAACAACAAATTACGAGATAAAAAAATTGAAAAATTGAAAAATGTTTATGTTGAAGGCTCGTTTCGGGTTGACGTGAAGTTGACTTGAAGTGAAAAAAAACAAAAAAATTTTTACGGGGACTACTGACTACAGTGAAAATTTATTTGTTATTTCAACGTCACGTCAACTCTAAGCGAGCCTAAGACTTGTCCCGCTCCACCATTTTGTTGTGTATTCTTTTTTAAAATTACTCTTTAATTCTCATACAAATTTTTCATCGTCATTAAAAAACTTCACTCGACGTCATGATGCAATAGAACAAATCTCAGCAACAAAGTTGAAATTCCTCCAGTTTCATTAGACAATTAATATAATTTTCATAATATTAATTATTATTAAAAAGACTTTTATATAGATTTATGAGTGACCTCGAGATACCGGTATCATGTAACCACTCAAATTAAAGATTTTGATGAGCTGAATTCGAATCCGCTGCCCCATCATCAAGGAATACAATAGTTTAGGCGAAATATTTAATTACAATTAACTTGACCTCCCATTTATCAAGGGGGAGCGCATAGAGTGTATATAGCCTGGCAATTTTTTAAATTTATTTTCTATTTAATTTATTAATTTTCAACAACAACAACACATGACAACTAAAATTACATTATTATTTTTATATTAATTAAATTAAATTAATTTTTTTAAAAAACGTGGGAGTCCCACTCGTGAGACATGAGGGACACCGTTGGACCTTTATAGGCCCACAAAGGGGGGACATGAGTGAGGCCCCATTTTTACTACAACGCAAACCCGGGTTTAAATCTGCAGGATCCCGCTAAATTCTACAGAATCCTGCAGGACAATCTGCGGTTTGACGTAAACCCGAAAATCCCGGATAATTCTGCAGGATTCTGCAGAATATAGCGGGATCCTACAGAATCCAGCAGATTTGAACCCGGGTTTGCGTTGTAGTGAAAATGAGGCCTCAGAGGACTCCACTTGGCTTACCCCGAGCAACACAACAATTGTAAAATTCACAAATGGGTGAATTTTAGTCCATTTGTCAATTTTACCATTTCTATTATTGCCACGCGTATTTTGTGAACTAAAATACAACAATTGTGGCTAACGTCACTCAAGCATTGAGATATTCTTTCTCTTAATTTTTTTAATCAATGACATACTGTACAAACGTTTTTTATTTGCTAATTAAATCCTGCTACTACCAAACAAACGGCTCGAGATCAAAATACAAAGACTCTTTGGTCACATGATACCGTGAGCGAGGTCACTAATAACTCAGTTTGTGCCCTGCGGGCAAGTGAAGCGAAGCGACGCTTGTTCTTCTTAATGTTTCCTTAATTTGATTTTACAAGTTAACCAAATTACCAGTTAGAAGTAATTGACAACAAATTAAATTTGGCTCTTTAAGTAGCTGACAAGAAAGGAAATAAAATGGACTTTAATTTGTGCACACGTTGTGCAGCCCAACCTCTATTTAAATTTGTGCTGGGTCATTTTTTCAAAAACTTTTCCGCTCTCCCAACAAATTAATTTGATTTTCCAAGTTAACCAATCACTACTCCGCTACCAATGCATTGCCAAATAAATTTGGCTCTTTAAATTGTTGACAAAAAAGAAAAGTCGTATCGTATAAATATCCACTTTATTTTGGCTCATTTCCAATTTTTGTTCAACATCATTATGATAGCGGCCATCTTGGAATGACATTTGAATCGCAAATAAACCGTCCTTCACAAATTCTTTGCAATATTCATGAAGGGCCACACTCATCGTCAGTTTGGAGAGGAAGCGAAGCATTTTTAGCGAAGCTCCGCTTTCTAAAAATGTGATAATTTTTTTGTACGGGTTTCATGACATAGCCGAAAAATCATATTAGAAGAAAGTAGGCAGTTTTTATGAAAAACTTTTTAATGAATAATTTTGTTGATTCTGGGTAAAAAATTAATGCCCAAAAGTCCAGACCTCAGTCTCCTTGTAATAACATGCAAATTCATAGTAACCAAATAAAGATTTTACATCATCGATCTAGACACTCCCAATGGGATACGAACCCTTGACCTCCAACCGAAAATCCACAGTTCTACCCCTTACACCAACCAAGGCTCACACCGTCAGGCCGTTCTCTTTCCCATTCTTACTCAACAATGCATTGTTAGTTGTTACCGTACACTCAAAACTAATGCCGTTTAAAACCCAATAGCAAAATTTTTGTTTACCAACAAATGCAAAGCATGAATAATTACATGGAAAAATTACAGAATTTATAATCTCATTTAACTTCGTCGTGACAGTTTTATTTTCAATTAAAAATTAATTATTGACAAATTTGAAATTATCCGATTGAACAACACGAAAGAGGATTTAATTTTGAAAGAGTTTCAATTTAATATTATTGTTATAAACACACATATTACCCATAATAGCTGCCTCCTCCGTAGCCTATAAAATAATTTATTCACAATTAAATTAATTGCATTATTTTAATTTATTTAAATTAATTAAAATTACCCCCATATCCGCCATATCGACCGTACCCACCGTAACCCCCGTAGCCTCCGTACCCACCATACCCACCGTACCCACCATACCCACCGTACCCGCCATACCCGCCTATAAAAATGTTGAAATTAAAGTCAGTAATTAAATTAATTATAAAATTTGGGCATTACCATATCCACCATATCCACCATATCCACCATATCTACCATATCCTCCATATCCTCCTAAAAAATAAAATAGTGAACGAGTTAATTGAAAATTATTATTTTGTCAATTTACCACAACAGAAAAATTATTGTAAGACGGTTAAAAATTAATTAATTTTTAATTTAATTAAGTTTCATACCAAAATATTTCCCTTCACGATTTTCACCCGTGCCCTCTCCATCCAAGGGAGTACTAGAGACGAAATGAAGGCCAATTATGGCGACCAGAAGAAGGGTCAAACTGAATGCGGTCTACAAATTCAAAGTTTAAAAAATAATTTTCAAAATTTTAAAAAATATAAAAGTCAATATAAAATATACCTTCATGATTGAAATTAACTTTTGTAAAGTTACAACTTAAGCCAACTAAAGTGTCTTCAACTAGTTGAATAAACATTGGAAGGTTGTTTTTATACAAAAAGTTGAGCTGGACAAAGTAATGAGGTTTTAATGAATGATTAAGTTAAGAGTTAAAAATTCTATGGAATAATTAAGGGAAATATTGTGAAGGGAAGGGAAAATTTACATGCGTGAGATGGAACAATTAAAATTGCATCATCTTATTTTTATCCCATTCACTCCCACCAAAAATCTCCTTTGTCCCCTGTCACATGAGATGAACACGTAGAAAAAAATCAGGTGACTTAATTAACCACAAACACATTTTAAATGGAGTTGCGTATGCCATAATTAACATTTCAATTAACTTTGATCTATTCTGGAAACAGTTCATTAGTTGATACATAAATATCAACATTATTGATTAAGAGGTCAAGAGTCGTTGGAATTGTTTTTATTTTAATCTTTGCAATTGCAATTATTAGAAAACTTCATATTTGTTGACCGTTAAACTTTAATTTTGAACATTATTAAATAATGTTCAATTTTAATTGAGATTGAAAACTCCAAAATTATTGTTGAGACCTGACCGCTGAACTGACATTGACATGTCAAATTAATTTTTTTAAAATATTGCTTGTAAATAAAAAAATTATTTATTAACTTTCAAGTTTGTACATAAAGTATTAATAAAAATTGTGAAATATTTATTTAAACAAAATGATAAAATTTCACAAAAAATAACTTATAATTAATTTTAAATATATTTAATCACAAAAATTATAAATTACTCCGAATCGGAGGCATCTCCACTTAAACTACAAATTCCACTTTCATCACTTTCACTCCCCTTCATCTCTTCTTCATCCTCATCTTGGGGTCCAAAGGCTTGTCCATGAGTTTCAAGGAAGACGTAAATGGGATATTTTTCATCCAGGAGCCAAAAAGTGTCCAAATGGCCTAATTGGGCTGTACAACCATGGCCAATTTTACGAAACATTTGATTCAATGAGGCATGCCTTCCTATTCGCTTCACAAACACTTTCATTCTTTCAAAATCCACGTGACATTCCACTACCAAATTTAAATTACAAATTAATAGGGATATTTGAATTAAACATATACTGTAAATTAAATATATTTAATTTACCTTGTTGTCTTGAAAGTCTTTTGTCATTGGCGCCAATACCAGCAGATCGTCCCAAATAAATTGTGGCGCCTTGTTTCAATTCCCATTGATTTTCACATCCTTCCTCATCATCATAAATTAGGATGCAGTGTGTCTTTTTTTGAATCTCATTTAACTAAATTTAATTTAAAATTTAACTTTTCATTCTATAATTTTTAATTGCATTGTAAATTTTAATTACCTTGATTTCATGTTCATCCTCAAAATTAAAATTCCATCCCAGTTTCTCCTCCTCATTTTCAGAGACGTTCAATTTTTAATTTTAAATATTTAATTAAATTGCTCAATATTTTAAATTACTTAATGTTTAAAATTGTACCTATTGATTTTATATTTTGAATTTAAATACAAAATGAAAATGGGGGACTAAAATCTTGCACTTGTTTTTCTTGACAAATGTTTTGACGTAATGGACACTTGTTTTATTTAAAGGTCACTTGAAGGACCCTTTGTAGGGCCTCCTTTAATGTGGACCACAAATAGAGCAAAGGGGGATTGTCTTTAAGGCCTCGTTTTGAGAAAACTTTTTCCCCCTGGAGCCCTTCTTTGACGTATTTTCTACGATAAGTTTTAACAGGTAAAGGGACTTTTTAAAGGGTTTCTCTTGCTTTAAGGGACAACGGTCAATATTTTGGAAAAAGACCATCATTTTTGGAGCAGGTAGACGAGGGAAGTCAATAGAATTTATTTTTTTGAGGCTTGAATTTTTTTTGACTGTTTTTATTAGACCTCAAAATATTGAGGCCCTTTGTGTCCCTTCCCTGTTTTTTATTTTCTTTTTTTTAAAATGAGGATTAAAAGTACAATAGAATTGACAGTTTAAAAATATAATTCACTTGTAGTTAAATAAGGACATGAATGACGGCAAATGAATTTTAATTTTATATTAAAATAATTTTAATTCAACAAATTATTGTTGAGAAAAAAGAGACAAGTACATTTATAATTACAATTAAAATGAGATGAGGAAAATCAAAAAAGTGTTTATTTTTTTGCAGATATTTTCATGTTTTTTAAGAATGAGAGTTTCGCGTAATGCAATTAAATACCGTCATCGTAATTTTACAGTTTTTTTCCCGATGAAACTCTATTAAAAGTTAACATGGTCGTGACATTTACAATAAGAGGTATTTAATTGGCCATTAGTTTAGGGCTTGTCATTTAATTCTGAGAATCCTCATTAAGTACATGACATGACGTCATCCAATTTTTAACTAACCTAACCCCTCGTGAGTTCTTTGAATCTTGCTTTTAGTAGAATCTTGTTGACGGTTAGTAGTTTTTAAATGGTACAATTAAATTTAATTATTTTCATGCACGCAATAGTTCATTCTAGGAATAGAATGATGAGCAAAAAAAAATAAACATTTGCGAATTTGTACATAATTTTTTTGCAATGTTATTAATGCTGGACATGTTAATTTTTGTTATGGTTGACATTCATTTCAATGGAAAGGAAGTGGACAAAAGCAATTATAAAAAATGAGGTTTTCCTGTTCACGACACGCTTGTCAATTTTGAAAAAATGACAACAAGGAAAATTAAATATAAGTTTTATTTTTAGTCAGAATAGTCAACCAGTTTTAATTTGAGTGTGGGCTAGTGAGAATTAGTTGGCAAAATATTTGGAATTTTCAAAGTATTTGAAATGTTCACCACAATTGTGGTCGCCTATTTAATGACATTGGGTCACATGACCTTAAGTCAGGATTCAAATTTAGTGCTAGTTCAAGTCATTGAAGTTACAGCCCCGAGGGAAAAAGTCAGTAAGAGTCAATTGAAGTTCAATAGAAAAAAAATTTAATGATTTTTGTCAATTGATTTTCTATTGAATTTGAATTGGCGACATTAGAGGTCAATTGCTTTTCAATTGAATCCTAGCGTAGTTTCGACCAAAACGCTTATTGAAAATCCTATGTTTTTCTATTCGCCTTTTTCCTCAGGGAGATCACAATTTCGTAACCAAGGAGCCGGAATTTGCAGATTTGGAAAGAACGACGCTAATTGCCCATGATTTGGATGAAGTGGTCGTTTCCTGTAAAGCTAATTATCCCATTAAATGGGTGGCTAGCCAATTTAATTTGAATGTAAGTTGATGGTTAATTTTAAATTTAATTTTTTAAATTTAATCATGTTTATTTTATGTAGGGAATGGGCGCAGTAATAAATGGAGCACGGACATTTAAAAATATTTTTGATGAAAAAAGTTATTCATTTTATTCTGAAATTTGGTTTCAACATTCCAAAAATTTTAGTGGTTTTGTACGTTGCCAAAGTTCACTAAATTCTGAGGTGGCCAGTCAACTTCATATTTTTGTTCCAGGTTATGATCATTAAATTAATAATTAATTTTAAATTATTTTAATGTTTACATTAAATTTTAAAGATGGCACGACATTAGTCCAAAATGGAGAAACCATAAAAGTTCCTCTACCAAAAGATGCAAAAAATCCATTAATTATTCCATGTCTTGTGAATAATCCAAATGCTACAGTCAAACTTGTGGAAATAATTAAGGTTAAATTAAAATATTTATATTCATTTTCAATGTCAATAAAATTAAATGTTAAAATTAAATTATGTAAAATAGAATTCCCAGGGGAAGGAAATTAGTCGCCAGCCAATCAAAGGGACTTACGATCCAAAACTTGGTTTTACTTTAATTGGTCATCAAGTCAAAGCAGGTCAAACTTTTGAGTGTACTGGCGGTATTGATGAACACGTGACAGTTGAGTTCTTTGATCCGGATTTAATTTTAAATCAAACTCAAACTGGTAAGTTTAATAAATAACAATTTGAATAATTTAAATGACATGAGAGTTATTTTTTGCAACTCCGCAAAAAAGGCATCGCATTCGTTTCCATTCAACCGGACACACTGAACATCCTTTGCGAAAATAACTTGACAACTCCAGCCCGCATCGTTATGAAAAGTCTTGAATGTCGAAATCCAATTGATTGTGACATCTTTAAATATTGTCTCACCCAGGTAACTTTAATCTTGGCGCCATTTAACTTTCAAATTAATTAATTTCAATTATTTAGGACGGTAAATGCCAAAGCAAAATAATCAGTGCGGCGCCTTGCGAGACTGAACTGTGCCGGAATCAGTTCATCTCCCAACCGCACTACTCTGGCCTCATGAGGTGCACTGTCGATAACTCAGAAATCCTTGAGTACTACACCACGGGATTGGACGGGCGGCGATGTATGAACAATTTTTTTAAAAAAAAATTCAAAATATTATTCTCCCGCCTTTTCTTTTTAGATAAACTCCACGATCCCATTCCAACCCGGGCATTACTCCAAATGGACCCGGTGGCGCCAATTATTTACACGAACGTCGAAACATTTTTCTTTTGTGAAGGCGTCGAATTCTTTTTTCATAAAAAATTTCAATTTGTCGCAATCATCAACGGAACTGAAAAAGAGCTTGCGCAAGGTTCAGTTTAATTTTTATTTAAAAAAATAGTTTAAATTTTTAAATAATGGACAAGTTTCTGCAGGCACGTACAGGTTGGCTGATGGAAATGATGAGGCCATTACGAATAGAAAAGCAAGCGGGAGAATTCAAGATGGGATTTATGTCAATTTAACCAAAGAAATTACCGCCATTACTTGCCTCGCCCCTTTTTACAATTCCTCCAAATGGCACTCAGTGACCTCTACAAAATTCATTGTGAAAGGTAAAATTTCTTGTTTTAAATATTTAAATAAATAAATAAATTTTTAATTAATTGAAATCTAATTTTTAGATGTCACCCCACCAAAAATTGACAAGTCGATGAAGGGAAAATTAATTTTTTATAAGGGAGATAAAAACAGAAATTTAATTTGCACGGCTCAGGGTGACCCCATCCCCGAGTTTAAGTGGATTTTTAATGATACGGTAAATAATTTCATTAATTAATTACAATAATAATGATTTATTGTGATTTTAATAATTTGATTTTTTTTAGGAAATTAAATCTGGCGGTCAATTTGAAATCAGTACAACAAAAGAAGGGAGACAATCCATTTTAAATATGAAAGAGCTTAAAAATTCTTTTAAAGGAACTTATCGTTGTATTGCCACCAATTTAATTGGTCAAGATCAAGTTGAATTTTTTATTGACATTCAAGGTATTCCTTCTTGTAATTGTGATTGCAATTAAATTTAATTGTGATTATATTCTTTACACTGTTTTATTGTGAATCTTTAATGTCAATTTATTCTAAAGTTCTTTTTTTGTATTTTTATGTTAATTTGAGCTTTAATTGTTGTTTGTTGAACTGTTGATTTTAATAAATAATTTTAAATGTTGAAATTTAATTACAATTAAGACTCAAAAATAAATTATGGCCTCGTCTACGGCCTCACTATCCCAGCTGCCATTGGCTTCATTGTTTTGGCCATTGCCCTGTACATCATGTGGCGCAAATATCTAATTACCAAAGTAAAATTAATTAATTTTAATTTTAGCGAATTTAATTTGCTGACTTAGTTTGGCGGGAAATTCAAATTCAAATTTTTGTAGATACGCCTACGGAATTTGACAGAACAAGAAATTTATGAATTTTTGAACGGGAATCCTGAAGAGATTGAAAATGGAGGAGATGACGCCCAATTTCTGCCTTTTAGTACCCAATGGGAAGTTCCGCCAGATGACGTCATTGTTGGTAAGGTCATATAGGTCGCCAAAATAATTTTAAAATAATTTAAAAATAATTTGTAGACAAAAAAGCGGTGCTTGGTAGCGGTGAATTTGGGATGGTGGTTCGGTTAGTGTAGAAACTAGTAATTAAATTAGGTGTCATTTAATTGTAATTATAAAAATTAAACATGTTAATATTTAAAGGGGCAACTACAAAAACACGACAGTGGCAGTCAAGACCACTAAAGCAACTGCAGATGTGACCTACTTTAAAGCATTTTTGAAGGAGGTCAAAGTCATGGCTTACATTGGGTCACATGACCACATTGTCCAGTTTCTTGGGGCTGTGACAAATCAGATTAGGGAACGTAAGAATTAATTATTGTTTTAATTAAATATTTAATTATTCCAATAATTTAAAGTTTAATTTCTATTTTCTAGGCATTGTCTACGTTTTGGTTGAATTGAGTCCGATGGGGAATTTGGAAAGTTATTTAAAATCTCATCGAACGACTTACGTCAATCTAGTCACAGATAACAAGATAGTTAAACAGGAGTAAAATTTAATTGTTATTTTAATTTATTTTAATTGAGATTAAATTAATATTTTTAATTATAGGTTAGCTTATGAAAATGTATCAGTAAGGATCACCACTTTGGATTTTGTTAAATGGGCTTATGAAGTGGCGGATGCTATGAATCATTTGGCTAGTAAAAAGGTTACTACAAGTTTGAAAAATTAACTGTAATTAACTTTTTAATTAACATTTTCTTCTTGAATTGAAGGTAATTCATGGAGACTTGGCCACGAGAAATATTTTACTTTTTCAAGGACTCACCGCCAAAATCTCCGATTTTGGCTTGTCCAGGTGAGAAAAATGAGAATTAATTTAGAAATTACAATTAAAACAGTTATTTAATTGTAATTAAATTTTCAAGGCAATTGTACGAGCATACTAATTATGTGAAGAAGCAGCAGGTAATTTTTTGTTTTAAATAATTTATTAAATTAAATTGACAATAAAATTAATTTAAAATCAATTTTTAAAAGGTGCCACTTCCCTGGCGATGGATGGCTATAGGTAATTACAATTAAATTTTAACTGGGATGATTTAAATAGTTTAATTGTCTTTAGAGTCATTAAAAGACATGGAATTTTCAACTCAGTCCGACGTGTGGAGTTATGGAGTGACAGTTTGGGAGATTTTTACAATGGTAATATTTCTACTCAAACAATAATTAATTGTAATTTAAGTTAATTACCACATTTATTGCTTTTCCAGGCTGAACTTCCTTTCCCTGGATTATCATGGAGTTTGGATTTTGGTAATTTCATGAATTTAATTTTAAATTAAGTTTGAGTTATTTTTGGTTTGATGAAAAAAATTAATTTAAATAGTTGAAAGAATTGAAAATGGACTACGAATGAAGAAGCCAAAATTTGCCACAAATGAAATGTAAAATCCATATTTTACATTGTAATTAAATAATAATTAATTAAAATGTAATATAATTAGATATCAAATAATGATCAATTGTTGGGAGCCAGCACCAGAGAATCGTCCAAATTTTACACAACTTCGTGAATTATTTTACAATATTTTGAACTCCTGTGACTTTGAGGTGTAAGTACATTTATCATTACTAACAAATTAAGTTAATTGGGGTGTCAATTACATTTAATCTTATAGTTAAAAATAAAATGGATCACATTTGAATTCACAAAAATAACAATTTTTACTTTATTAATTTCCAGACGAGGAACCTCTACTCGAGCTGAACCGGAATTGTGTTCTGATTACTGTGAATAAATTCCGATTTTTGGCAAAGATTTCAAAATTTTTCAAGAGTTGGCGACACCAGTGTCATTAATTTAAACTATTTTGTACACATTTTGAACAAGTTTGAGCAGATTAATTTAAATTAAAGTTTACTTATCTCTGACCATTTTCAAAAACGCACAATTAATTTTCTGCAGTCATTGACCCCGGAGTTTTCCTAGGACATTAGAGGCTAAATCTTGGCTTTATTTCCCAGAATATGTTTTTAATTGACATTTTAAACTAATCAGAGAGTTATTGGGATTCATTTAATTTTTACTGGGGTAGAATTCAGTCATCTCGTCTTGAAGACCATGACTCAGGGTCTATGACTCATCTAAAATGTGCAGAAATGGAAGACTCATAAATTCAAATTCATAAAAATTAATTTTTTCTACAAATTATTGAAAACTTTAAAATTTAAATTGAAAAAAAAGTCGACAAATTTAAACTTGTCCTTGAGACCGTCTCGTTACTCATCTCCACGTTTTCCTATCATGCCTTAAACGGATCTGCGTACTTGTAAAGATAAGAGATAACAAGGAATTACTTTTAGTTATACTCAACGCAGTTAAAATTAACAACTCAATTATTTTGTGCCTTTACACCCAAATTTTCCAGAGGTATTTATTGTCATTTAATTTTATAAATATATTCTTGAAATGTAGAATGTAGCTGGTGCCCTTGACCTTTCCTTCACTTTTGAAATTCAAACTTTCCCAACAATAATTTTATTGAATTTTATTTAATGTCAATTTCCATTTCAGTTTCCTCTTTGCCATGGAGGGGTCAACCGCATTTGGCCTTGTGGTCAACCTAATCCTCACTGCCATTCTCATTCTTGTCCTCCTCATTCTCTTCACTTTGGACAGACCAAAAATTGACTTTTACTTTGAAGAGGCCACAAAATTTACCCTAAAATGGTGGGACAAGAGTGGGATGACCCGAATTTGGGAAGGCTGTCTCCGTATTTTATACCAAGTTTATAGAATACTTTTTAATATTCTTTTAATTTTAGCACAATTAAGTGTCCTTGCTGTCCGAACAGTGCAAAGAATTTATGTCAATTTTTTCAAACAATTCGTGGACATTATTTTCACCAGCATTTTCACAATTTTAAATTATTTTTTAAGTGGAGTTAATCACTTGTGCCATTTTATTATCAGCCAAATTTCAAAAATCAATTTTTATATATTGTGGTCAACCTTGGAGGTCATCCTCAACAAATTGTTTTCAAAATTGTGGATAATTAGCAAGCAAATATTTAATGTGATTGGGACATTATTTAATTTGTTGGAAAATATTATTGCCAAAATAGTAAGTGGGGGTTATTTCACTGCTTTGGTGAAATCAGTTGGTCAATTTGTGGCGACTTATGTTGGTTTTATTTTTAATCAAATTGTCAATTTATTTAATTTGATTGGAGAATTAATTGGAAATTTTAATTTTGAAAGTTTAATTAATTTTTTAAAATTAAATTGGAAACATGTTTTTGGGATTGTGCGAAAATTTTTGGGTTTAGTGGGAGAATTGCTAAGTTTCATTGGGAGACTTTTGGCACAAATTAATTTTGATCCGATAATTAATAAATTGCAAAAAATTATTGAGGAGCCTGGCAAAACTAAAATAATTGATAATTAATATTTTTTAATTACAATTTAATTTTTAAACGATAATAAAACATTAAAATTAAAATTTTGACGTCACAAAAACAAACATACAGTGATATTAAATATTTGTCAAATAATAATGTCAATGTACGGCAAATCATTAAATTGCTGACATACGTACAAGTAAATATGTAAAGATATTTAAAGGTCCTTAGAGAAAGTACCTCCGAGGAACTGTATTTAAATTAATGCTTAACCTATTTTAATTTTCAACAATTTTTTACAATTAATTTGTTTGACTACCGTGGCCATCATTTTGGGCATGTTTTTATTGTCTGAGCTGGATCCAGGAAAACAGGAATGGTAATTGAGGCCTGAGGAAAAAAAAGAGGAGGAAAAAATGACTCTGCGTTGACACATAAATTAAAGTTAATTGCAAGGCTCAGTTACATATTCTTGATTTTGAAACCAAACACCCTCCATTCGACATGGTCACAGAGCAAGTATAATTTAAAACCTCTATATTCGCGATGCATGGTAAATTAAATGATATGGACACCACCGAAAAGGTCCTATACTGTATAGGACCTCTTTGGATATACCAAGGCAAGTAAATTTGGTTCCTCTTTAAAGCAAAAAAAGATAAAAATTTACTTGCCGGAATGAAGACGTGGATTGCAAGAAAAACAATTTATTTATGAATAATTAAAAACTGGAAATTGTTTGCCCTGCAATCCACATCTCCATTCATTTGGGCAAGGATAAAATTATACTTGCTCTGTGGCCATGGTAGAGCCACCATTTCCTCCACGCCCCGTAATTATTATATGGGAATGCTAGCGATAAAGAATGGGGAAAGCGGCTGCCTACAATCAACACGAGCCATTTAATTAAATTGTAAGTCAATAAAGGAAGGCGAAGGCTCAAAATTAAAATTGTGGAAATTTTCTAAAGTTCTCAGTCAATTTTTCACCGTGTCAAAAAACCAGCCTCTACATGACAATCCAATCAATTGGTAAAAGTCACAAAATTTCTTTGATAAAGTCAAAAAACAAGAATGATGTCAATTAAATTCCATTAAAAGAGAATTTACTTAAACTGAATCATTTGAACAAAATACAACGTTAACAAACAAAGTTTAAAACACCAGTTTTCATTTTCAAGGAAAACTTTCTCCTGTCCACTTTCTCCTTGTAAAATGTTGACAAAGCAAGAAAATAAAATAAATTTCCTCGCCATTTCCTTTCTTGCGCGTCACAATTTTTTCCCAATAAAAGTAAACGTATCCAATGGGACGATTTCTCCCATTTCTACTGGATGGCACTACTGGCGATGGCGTCTTTATCGTTATTACTTTAGTCTCCATACGAGCTACATCATCCTCCGGTTGATTCCAGTTTTCCTAAACCCCGCCAAATATTTTAATTTAAATCATTTCTCACTTCACTTGATGTCCAGCTTTGCCTACCCAGCGGCTATTTTAATGGCTTGTGGTCTTTTCATTGTGGGGCCTAATTTAAATTGTACAATTTTCAATTCTTTGTTTCAAGCAGAACAAGAAGGTGAGTTTGATGAAATGTCAAAGTTATTTTTTAAATAAAATTAAACTAATTTTAATTTTAGAAAATACTCTCAACCACCCGCGCTCTCTGTTGGCCATCTGGAAATATAATTTACAGGAGCTGCTGGTACTCGCTTTTCCAATACTGGCTAGTCTTCTCTCAATTTTTATGGTGGGATTGTGTAGTTTGGACCCCACAAGACTTCATCTTTTGTACTCGGGCCTTCCTCCATCTTGGCAAAATTGGGCGACGTTCTTGTGTCTTTTGGGACTTGAATTTTATGATCTTGCGCACACCGCCGCTTGGTTTTATTTCTCTTTGTATTGTGAGCTCCTCTTATTTCTCAAATGTCACTTGGATTGTCGCCACCTTATGGGAATTTTAAAGTAACAAACTACAATACGGGTTGAAGTTAACCACTAATTAGATTTTAATATGCAATTAGTTGGTGTACAAGTAAAGCTACTCACACTACCCAGGCTTTGTTGGAAATTAATGAATATATTTTATTATTAGGGAAATCACAAAGGAGAGAATGCCTTTGGAATATTTTCATGGGGCCATCAAGAAGACGAAGAAATTGTCGCTGTTGATTCATCTCTTCAATCATCAACACTCCTTCATCATCTTCTCCTTCAAAATCGTCTCTCTTGTTAGCTCCATCACTGGTCTATCTTTTTTCCTTAGTTTTTTTCATTTAAATTATTTTGCCGGAGTAGTCAATTTACTCGTAGCCATCGTGACCTGCGTGGGCTATTGTATTATTTATATGCAAGCATTCTCTATTGGGTCAAAGGTTAGTGAGGTCAAGAATCTTATTTTGGAGATTGCTGGGGGACTCGCTCATCGGCCTGATGGTTTGTATGTCAAGAAAATAATGAGGGCGATTCCGAAGGCGGGGATAAAAGTCGGCAGTTTTAATTTTATGGAAAGGACGTCCACGTTAATTTTCATTCATTTCTGTGCCCAGCAAATTGTCTCCAATCTCCTCGTGTTGTGATGAAACAAGGCCCGTACAGCAGTGTACGATTAGAGGAAGCGGAGCCATCAAATATGTTTTAGTTATTTAGAGATGCATTCTACTAAATTAGGAGTTGGGTCATATCGTGGGATAAAAAATGTGACCGTAGCACAACTCAGGCCACCTACAATTAAGTTATCATGTCCACACTCGCACTTCTGACAATAAAACAAAGTTGGAGCCACATTTTAAGGGGTGTGGGTAAAAAGGGCATGATGTACAAAAAAGTAGGTCAAGTTTGGGTCAAGTTGTTACCACAGTCAATATTTGGCAGGGCCCTAGCGACGAGGGGGCCGGAGTATGCCGGTCTCCAGGCCGGGCCGGGTCAAGCCGGCGATGAGGCCGGGCCTGGGTGATGTAGTAGGCCGGGCTTAAAATTAAATTCATTCATTTCATACCTACTCATGTTACAAGTTAAAAAATTGAAGCGAATGTACATAGTATACCCTGAAAGAGCAGCAAAGGAAAATGGTCAGTCTAAAAATACAAAAAGGACGGAAAACCTTAATTCATTAATAAATTAAATTATTTCTGTGTACAATCATCAATTTTACTGCTAGAAAATAGTCATAAATGCTTTCAATTTTGCTT
>JAQIVZ010002176.1:0-23142 GCA_034700945.1 Arrhopalites spinosus
TGACAAAGAAATCGTAAACTGATCATTCAAAGTACATTAACTCGACGGCTGCGTAGCAGCCTACAAATTCTCTTGTATTTTTTATAATGTATAACTTACATATTAAGTAGTAGAAAATCCTGACATAAAAAACTGATGATGATACATTCCTTAACTTTTTTTTTAAACTTGGAGTTTAATTCCGGTGAGACGGTGTGGCGAGCAACTGCCACAGTACCCTCCACACTTTCCAGTCACCAAATTACTGTCCTGAATTTCATTAAAGGATCAAATAATTTCATTAATATCATAAAATATAATTTGGAAAATTAATTTAATGTCACTCAAATGGCCAAATGAGGGAAGTTGGAGACTTACCTTACTTATTCTAATCCACATTGAAGCTCTGTGACCACTACTCGTCCAAACAGTGTCACTACTCACACTGAGTCCAGTCCCATTTAAATTAATACTGAAACGACCTATAGAATTTAAAATAAAGAGTTGAGATTTTTGACTTCCGTTTAAGGTCTTTATCATGTGAATTATGTAAATTTACCTTGTGGGCAATTAACGCTAGAATAGCAGTCTCCGGCTTCCCCAAAATTAATTGGAGACCCCGTAACTTGTCTTGTAAAGTCATAATTGTCCGCTGTAAATATTTAATTATTTTTAATTTAAATTTTTCTTTGGGCTGTAAACTTTAATTATTTTTAATTAGTTTAATTACTTAAAACTCGTAGATTTGTGACATTAAGTCGAACTTTGTCATAATACGTGAATCCGGAACGGCGATTTCGATCCTGTATGCACTCGCATGTTTCAAGTCTCTGGCTACAAATTTCCCAATAAAGAGCATTAAATTACAAATCCTTTTATTTCATAATTGTTTAAATTTTTAAAAAATTTAAATTAATTTACCCTCCTCTGGGGCATGTTTCTGGGCGAATCAATCTGAGAAAAGAATTTTTATTTTACATTTGTACATTTTGATTGGAATATTGAATAATTAAGATATTCAAAGAAAGGGGACTGACCTCTTCTCATAAACTTCTGAAAAGTTCTCTTCACTGACCAAACTCAGGTACTCCTTGTCTTCGTGACAATAAATTGTGACATTTTTGCCACCCACCAGTAACACATGATTGCCACTGGGAAGACCTTGGCAGTTGATGATACCACAAGGAGTCACTGGACACTTCCGTTTTCTCACTGGCTTACTGGCCGCCTTACAATGATTGGCATTCACCCGATTATTTGAACGCGTCTGTGAAATTTAAAAAAAGAAAGTTTTGAAATCTGCATCCAATAGACAACAAAGAGACAATTATAAATAAATTATGGCAAACCTCAATACAGTAAACTCGACGCTTCTGTCTCGCTACCTTGCCACATCGTGTATTGACACACTCTGTCCAATTTTCTGTCTTCCATCTAAATATTTTAAACCCATTGTCATGATAGGGGCACAAAATAATTAAATTAATTTTCTCAAAAAATGACCTGTACAAATCCCCGCAGTCTGCCAAGAAGCAGTAATTGTAATTCTTTGGTTTTTCTTCATTATCACAGTCATGAACTGAAACATCTGGGTCGATCCAGCCGTACCTGTTCACTCCTATAAAATGAAGGCAAATTCAAAGTCGAAATTAATATCTCATATGTAAAATATATACAGCTTAATTGCCTATAAGTATTTAATAAAATTTCTCACCATGACACGTCACGGTCCTTTCTTGTATTCCATAGCCACAGTCCCTAGAACACTGAACCAAAAAATATAAATATTTTAGTTTACATTGCTAAAATTGTCAATTGTCTATTGGACTCATTAGAATCAGTCTCACCGGTGACCAAGGAGAAGTTATCCAGATTTTTGGACATGGAAAGCGAGCACATCCTCTTTTGACCCTTGGTTTTGGTCGGGCTAAAGAAATAAGAAAAAGAAAAATAAAGATAAATTTATAATCCACGTTTAATTAAAATGGTAGTATCAGATGAGTACAAACCTCTACATAAATCTTCACTGGACACAACAGTGGTTGAGACAAGTTTTCCACTGGAATAGTCTAATTTTGTGCAATTCACTTCACGTGTCTTATTTCCTTTTCCACATCGTTTTGTACACTATTTACAATAAATATTTATTTAAATAAAATAATAAGCCTTTTTTGGGATTCTAAAAAATGTTGGTTAATTTACATTGCTCCACACGCCAGCTTTCCATCGATAGGCGATGGTGTCATCCACTCGATTAATTTCTCGACAGTCTGTCTCCCCACAAGATTCACTATGACTAGGTTTGGCTACTCCAGCATCTATACATTTTTGATCCTCCACAACGACACGATCAAAATCCATACACTTTACACTTCTCTCTCGAATTGCTCCTCCACAAGGGGCACTACATTCCCCCCACTCTCCAGTCATCCTGGAGAATTTTAATCAAAAAAAAATTAGTATTTCATGTTTGCTCAGTTCTTAGTCGTTATAGTTATGTTTTTAACTAAATATTGACCCACCACAAGGGACACGGTTCTAAACTACAACTCTCATAATCCAATGGTTTTGTCCTTTCGTCACATTGAATTCCAGAACATTTCACCTGTCGGATTCTCACCCCATTTCCACAAACCTTTTTAAAAAACAATTAATTAATTTTCACTGTCTCTTAATTGACTTGGGTCCAATTAAAATGTAACTTACTTTTGAACATTTTCCCCACGGACCAAGCTTCCATTCACAAGGAGCTTTGAGGCATTCTCTGGTACTTGGTGGGGGAGGGGGTGGACAAAATTCAGATTTAGTTTGAATTTCATTGATGGTACACTCCACAGAACGAGTTTCATGACCAGAGCCACATGTATTACATTCTGACCATTTTCCAGTTGACCAAAGACCACAAGATGAAATTGTTGAGGGACGAGTTTCTGGGTCACAATTTGAATTTGGACAAGTGATGGAACGCTGTCTGATCTGTAAATTTTCAAAAATTATAAAAAATATTAATTAATACAAAAGAAAAATTTCTTCAATAATTTTCAATTGATTAATTAAAACAATGTATTGACTCCTGCTTACATAAATCGGTTCCCGTCCATTGGTTGAATTTCCACTCACTCCATTAGCCTCTCCTGATGCTGGTTGACACTAAATATTTAAATGAAATTAATTATTAAAAATACAATGGATGAAATTTCATAAATAAACTTACAGGTCCCCACTCTCCTTCATCCCAATTGTTATTGTTGTTGTCCAGAATATTGACAAGTCGAGCCTTCTCAGGCATGAGACAGTCACCACAATAAACAATACCATCCGGTTTCTCTGAAGACCCCTCACAATATTTATCATCAACAGTCTGGCCATTACTGAAGACTGAACATTGTACTTGAACCGTCACATTAATTCCGCATTGACTACAATGATAGGGAGCTTTCATCCAAATGTAACATGGGGGCAAGTCACATTTCCGCTCCACAACAGGCCTTTGGGAATTTGTACAGTAGTCTGGAGGGAGAATTGTGGTGCCCAAATAACAAGCGTAGGCAGCCCTTGAAATTCCTTCTCCACATGTTCTCGAACACTGAACAAAATAATTTAATTATTTACAATAATTTAAAATTTTAGTATTTTCCTGACTTACCGGTGACCACTGGTCAATTTTCCAAGTGCCACAGTCCCTCTCATTACATTTTCGTCTCACATACAATTTTTTGGGGTCACCTCTCCCAGAATTACTCCTTGCCTCCATTTCACTACTTCGATTACAATAGCCTCCATCCACAACTTGATTATTAAAATAACAAACAGCTGTTCGTCTACAAATTCAAGAAAAAAAAGTGATGAGTATTTTTTTCAGTTTATTGAGCGGGAATTTTAAATTTAATAAAAACTCTTACGTTGTGAAACCATCCCCACAAATACTGTCACAAGGGGTCCAAGGCCCATATCTCCACTTGGGACCCTCACAAGGAATATTACAAGGCTCCATTCCATCGGGTCGAGCACTAGTACATTTTTCATCCCCCACATTTTTGCTGGTATTATTGACATAGACAGCATGGCAAGTATGGGTGACATTCCGATAACCTTTGCCGCAACTGGTACTACATTGGGATTTGGTTGGCATCCAAGTGAATTTACAATGAGCATTGCAAGACTTGGCTTTGGCACTTGATTTAGGACTATTAATACAATAATGTTCTGACACCATTTCATTATTTCTAAAACAAGAGTAAATGGGACTATTCAATCCATTACAGGACTCACTACAGTCCGTGTAGCCAGTAAATTTCCAATTGTATTTATACTTGTCTATACTGATGACATACTGGTACATTATATTTGGACGGGATAATTTCCCTACACTCAACACTTGAACGATGAGGTCAGATTGAATGGGACGAGAACAATTTATTCTCTCTGTTGTACTGTCACTTCCACTGTACTCTATGAGAGTTCCAGCTGCATGCACATTTTTACGAAACATGGACACCACAAAATGACCATTTAAAAGATACTCATTCGTCACGGGGTCAAGGAGGGCTAGATAATTGTCGTCACGGGATGTGGCTGATGTTTGACGGATGTCGAGGGATGAAGCACCAGCTGGGATTCGGACTACGTTGCTGTAGCCGTATGATGATTCATTGTATGATCCTCCCTAAATTATTTAATATTTAAATTTAAATTTTTTCAAAATTCTCTTTAATTAATTGTTTTACCTGTGTTTTACAAGTTGAACTGTCACCACCACAGAGACCACAAATGTCTAATAATTTTCTTGAATGTAGTCTCCTGTCACATCCAGCAGGTAGACAAGCCCCTAAATGGCAATTAAATAAAATAATGAGAATAGCAGTTAAATTAATTAAATTAAAAATTGACTGTACCGTTAACACAAATGTCAAATGTGTCCGGCCCACATGGAGTCCCATCAATGACTTTCTCTTTGAGTAAATAGTAAGCACTGGAGCCCATGACTCGGCAAAATAATTTACATCTGTCTTTTGGACTAACTGTAAAAAAAGTCAAGGTCAAGAAAACTGTGCTAATTTAATAAATTGCTTTAAAACTCACTTCCGGAATATTTGGGCACCCATTGAACATCTTTGGGGAGGCCTTGAATATTGAAATTGTCTTCATTGAATTGACTACATTGTTCAGCTCTAAAATCCTTGCTGTCTCCTGGACACTCATGAGTATTACAAGACTCATATCGAACTCGAGGTCCCACACAATATCTGCCACCATTTGATGGTAAAGGATTATCACATTCCCTCAATGACCTTCGTACCCCTCCCGCACATTCTCGAGAACAATCTCCATATTCTCCCCAACTACCCCACCCACCATCAACAACTCGTAATTTCTCGAGGTCCTGTAATAATTTATTATGACAATTAAATTAGTTGTGGTACATAAAATGAGGATAATGTTAAGTCAACAAAAGGATTTTAAGTACCTTCAAGACACAAGCACCCTTTTGACACCATTTTGACTCTCCACAGGGTGTCCCATCTGCCCATGGCATGTGTTGAGTTCTACAACCCTCAACGTCCGCATCCCCCGTTGTACACCAAAGTCTTCGACAGACGGGCATGTAACTACAAAGTTTTGAGTCTTGTCCAAAAACTAATTGACATTGTCGATGCTCACTGAAAATCTCTCCTGGTTGTTGTAGGTCACCGTTCCGACCTATTGTGTCCACAATTAAATTTTCTGTTGGTTTATCCTCAAGACAAGATCCATGGCCCGCGCTGGAAAACAACAAAAAATGAATAAAATTCTTTTTATAATAAAAAATATTAAAAATAATATTGTAATTTTGAAATTACTCTAAAAATTCAGTGAGGAAATGTCTGGAGCACCGACTCCAAGCCCATGGATAAGTATTATGATCCAACATCCTGGACATGACGTAGTGACCCGAAGCTTTTGGCGAGGAAGTGACGGATGGATTGGAGGTCATGAAAGATTGGCATTTGTAGTCATCATCATGAGGCATATTCATGACATGACCCAATTCATGGGCAATAGTAAAAGCAGCACTGAGTCCATTATCTTGTACTAAGGCACAACTGGCATAATGATCACACATGGTCCCCAATTCAGCCAGACCAAGGGTATCACATTTACCTAGCCAAGGATTTCTACAAATTGTTTCACGGGTGAGAAGGAGGGCTGTATCATGATGCATTCCAGAACCATCATCCAATTCATTCATGTCTTTTTGCCATTTACAAAAATTCCTCAACATGTCCGAAGCACTCAGTCCGCTTGTAGAGTTTAGACTTTTTCTCCCAAAATCTTTATTTGTCAACACATGAAGATTGACTAGGGCAATATTGATGGGATTTCCGATGGAAGCGTCTCGGTACACGAGGGCGACGATGGAGAGGAGGGTGAGGATGTAGTGACGAAGATTATTTCCATGGTAGGAGGTCATGGTCGAGTCAGCTGCTACCATTAATTCAACGTACCGTTCTCGACTCATTGAACGCTTTCGACGAATGTGGACGGGGTCTTTTGTATTCTTAGACTTATCTGTGTTTTCCACAGCTAGAAAAATAATTTAAATTAAATATAAATAATTTAATTTAATTTTAATTGGCTTACTAGTAAGGAGATCATCTTGTACATTTGGTTGTACAGGCAGTTTGTAGATTACATGGAGTATGGGCACATGAGGGCCTTTCCACTCCCCCGTTGGTTCTATGAAATAACTTCCTTCGGATGTTCGGATATGACCCGTCTACACAGTCAATCCAATTTATTTTAAATTTAATAAAAAAATACTTAACTTTTTTTCTATAAATAAATGTCAGTCAAATTGAAAATTCTTACCATGCCATGACACAACGAGACAGCAACGGAGGAGCCAGGGTCACCTTCAACGACTCCATTATAAAAACACCCACTTATGGCACTTATGTCACTCGTTCCAATCAGTGACTCATTCACCCCATGCTCAGTCACTCGAAATCCTGGACCTATGAAGCCACTACTTGGAGTGTGTGTTAAAAATAATAGAGAAAAAAATACATAAATGAGTATTCTTATTTTAATTTTAATTTTAATTAACAAAAAAATTATCAAAGTCATTAGGGGGATCATTACCTACTTGGCGTCAAATGGACTCTCCAATCTTTACCAAAAGCTCGGAATTTATAACTTTTTTAATAAATAAAAATAAAATAATCAATCATAAATTAATCTACGTCTTGTCAATTCATTTGACCAAATAAATAAAAATTAATGTCTTGTTAGTGTGTATGTTACAGATATTAAATACTAAATAATTTTTTTTCTTCTAACCTTGGATGAGGATCCCAAATGGTGGCTAATTGAACACGAAAATTACCACTATCAATATGAACTCTTTGAGTTGACTGTTTGAGGGTACTGTTGGGGGGTTTGAGTCTATTTAATTTCATTATTTCATCAAACCATAATTCCTCATCTTGTGGTGTTGGGGGGAGTTTGTACGGTGTTGTCAGGTCACGGGTTTGGGTCATTTTTATCTCCTGCTTCGGTTGCTTCGGTTCTTGAGTTGGTTCTAATCATCAAAAATATTTTCAAAAATCAATTTCTTTGCCAAAAAAAATCCTAAAAATCATTCTTTTCTCCCTCTCCGTCCATCAGGTCAATTGAATCGGGGTTGAATGACTTGTACATGTTTTTTTATCCTTTAATGAACCATGATCTATTTATTAATGTAGAAGAGAGAGAGCACACCTGTCAAGCCTCATGATTTTTTCCTCCAGTCTATTTATGGGACATAAATTTTGATGCTTAAGGAAATCCTCCTCTCTCGCATGGGATCAAGTGATAAAAGATAAAAAGGACTCGTGTCTACACGCTTCTCTGGTCAACCACAAAGATATGATCAATATATCAATAAACAGTCTATCAACCCGCCATTATCCCTCCCCGGACTGTGTCCCGAAACAAAAAATTGACAAAAAGAACGGGAGCTGGATTCTACCGCTAGTCACTTTCTGTTGTACAAGTCTAAACATGTCTAAACAAGACAGACTCTTTTTTTCTCTCTCTTATAAATACAAATGGGTTAATACTATTAAATGCATGTAACTTCATTGAATGATTCCAAAAGGTGAAGGTTCACTGACATCCAAGATAACCCACTTTTTTAACATTATAAAAAAGCCCCATGCACGCAAACCTCCCCCGTTCTCCATAAAAAATAAACTAAAAAAACTAACCTTTTCCTTTTGTAACATAAAAAAATGGTTATGTCTAGAAAATAAAAAAACTTGAGGGAAAACCAGCAAGTCTCGTCTAACCCGCAGTGAAAGCAATTAAACTGGATAAAAAAAGTTCTGCCCCCCCCCCCCACTCTTCCTCTTCTGTCAGAAAAAAAAGGGAAGTGGTAGTATTTATATACAACATAATGTAGTGTAGTTAATGGAAAAGGACATAAAAGTTAAATGAGTGAAACTAATCTGAATTCTTTTGTCATGTACTACATAAACTACCATTACCATACATTATTTTACAATAAGGAACCAAAGATTTGTGACTGTTACCAGTGTTAGAACACACGTTTTTCGTTTGTGTTTTTGTGTTGTGTTTTTCGTGTTTTTGTGTATCAAAAACCGCTGTGTTTTTGGAGAATTGTGTTTTTCGTAGAGGCACTTTTTATCAAAGTGCGCACTGTACAAAAAGTCTAGGGACTAGTCCTTTACAATAAATAATTGTAATACAATTAAATAAATCGTAACGACTTCCGTTGAAAGCGCATGTTTCTTTAAGAGTGTTTCACAATTAAATATTTTAATTGAGAGGCTCAATTTGAGACTATAAAATTCTTACCAGAGGTAAATTTGCTAAAAAGTAAATGAACACTAGAACAAATTGAATTGACTCTGGAATCATTTATTTATTTTTAACTATGCATCACAAATTATTCTTTTGTGGTAATTTCTGACATGGTAAAAAAACATCTTTCAAGTGAGCTAGTGCTTGCAGATAATATGATTAATTTTGATGACAATTTTACATCTATTTCAACTTCATGTATGTCAAATAAATTTTAAATGCCATCTTTTTCCATCTCTTCAAGAATTTCTTCATTAGTATGTTTTGAAACTTTTTGTGTTATTTTGCTTCATCTTGTGTTCCAGTGCTATAATGAAAATTATAGGCCAGAGTCACAATTTGTACAATAAAATTTTGCCCATGATATTGTAATATTTAATCACTACGCGCTGAAACAATTACTCGACGCTGGCAGTGCAAATTAAGTTATAAAAAAGTAAATATCTATGCTGTACCTTATTTTTCCTTTTCAATTACACGGTTAAATGTTAGGAAACACAATTAAAAGTTAATTTTGTTGTCCGTTATAATTTGTATGAGTGTCTACAAAGTTATGCCCATGTGCCCTATAAGTACACAACTACACAAAAACACAAGTATCCAAAAACACAAAAACACAAGTGTGTTGTGTTTTTGAACTCAAAGTGTGTAAAAGACCAACACTGACTGTTACGCAGTCACTCCAAATTCTAGTCAAAAAAAAATAAATGTTTGACTGTTGAGTTTGAATCTATGACTCTTTTTGCTTGTTACATAAAATTAAAAAAATATATTAAGTGCCAACATTTTAGCAATTAATTTTTTTTTAAATTGCAAAGTCATCACTGAAAAATTTGGCAAGGCGAGAGACAGAGAGAATAAAGGAAACTATGAAAAGTTGAACAGATAGGTGCATGACTGTAATTTAAATTTTTCTGACCTCAGAGGTCAACCAAAAATTGTCCAGTTAATTAGTAAAGAATTTATATGTTGAGAGAAAATGAGTTCTTAATCTTTGGTGAGTTGGATTTTGGACAAGAATTTTTTTTGTAACTCAAACTCAAAGATTATAAATGAGATACCTAATATAAATTTTTAATGATCCATAAAGTTTTTCTTTGAGCTTGAAAAGAGACGCAATGTGTACGCAAAAGAAAAAGGTTTCATGACACATGTCAAAGATTCCTATTTTTTTACTGTTCTCTCTCTCTCTTGTAACAACTTCCTACACATAAAAGGCCATTACCTTGATTCCTCTTTGTAATTTGAGCGTGGATTTTAATAGAGAGAGAGAGAGAGAGAGAGAGAGACTATAGGATTTCATGTTAAATGAATGAAATGACATTTCATAAGGTGCATATAAGTGGAAGAGAGAGAGAGAGAGACTTGTCAAAAAAATGCAGCGTACACATATGGAGAAATAAATGGTGTTGTGTGTGTGTGTCCATGATGAATGAATTGAGAAACTCGAGACTCATAAACACGTGCTATAGTAGTTGCAAAGACGAGAAATGAAGAATGAAAAAAAGGAGAGAGAGAGATCCTCTCGAAGGAGGAACGGTATAAAAAAAAGCATCTTTGCTCAAGGCCAAAGTTGAAAAAACTCAAAGGAAAGTGAACTTAAGTTTTTTTTATATGCTACACACCAAAAAGACAATGTGAAGTTGTCTCTCTCTATACACCTACGACCAAATTTATATACTCGTTTTTTATATATGGCCTCTCTCCCTCTCTCTCTCTTGAGAGTCTTCATCATGAAAAATAATTTTTAGTTTTTCTTATGCCAACAATTTTACAAGATTTTAATAAATTTCTTGTCTTAAACTTGTCTTGAAATAAATATTTTTATCATACAAATCTAAAAATCATGATTATCATCGTACATTTCTCTCTTTTTCCGGTACGATTCATTTTACTCTTTTTTTACTTGTGAAAGAAAAGAGAAACAAGACAAGAAAGCCTTTGAGTATGTTTTTAATAATAGAAGAATAATTAAATGTTTTTAATTGTCTATTGTGTTGTACACTGTACAACACAGTTTTTTTTGTCTAGAAATAAACTCCCGCTATAAATTAATTACAGGAGATTAATTAAGTTATAAAAAGTCAACTTTCTTGTCGGCTCTCCTCATCTACACCATCTCCACGACTTTGAGTCTATCGTCTATCTCTCTCTACACAAAAAACAAAGTAAGGCGGGGATGTTGTTGATACGGGGTAATTGAACCGGAGAGAGAAAAGACCGAAAAGTTGAGACAGAAAAAAACCGATTTTTAGGGGTAAAAAAAACTTGATTTCAAAACTCACCATAATTCTGCACAGTCTTGACACTCACCCGTTGAACCGAACTGACAACGGACACAACAATGATCATAAGGATGAGGACAAAGATGAGGAAGCTCACAATGATTAATTTCCAATTCATTGTACAAAAAAAACTTTGTCAACTTTGTCACAAAGTTGAAAACTTTTCTTCAATTTCACTACAAAAAAACCGCAATCTCCAAACCTCCCAAACCCAACCAAAAACCAAAAAATGATTCCAAATCATGTGTCTTTTTTTTCTTCTAATTTTCCAAGTTTATTTTCAACCGGTCACACCGCACAAATTTCTCCAGTGGACACACACAAGTGTACAAAATTAACAAGAGAGAGAGAGAGAGAGAGAGATAGAGATAAAGATTATAGAAAAAAAAAGTTAGAGGAGATAGAAGATAAATAGAGAAAAAAAACAACACTACACACACACCATAGAACCACTAACCACGTTACCCACCGTCTAGACACTCTCCTCGTTTTTTTTCATCATATATCTCCCTTTGCCTTCTCTCCTCAAAAGAAGAAGAAGAAGTCAAAAAGAAGAGGAGAAGTTGTTGAGAAGAAAAAAAAATTCCCAAGAGGAAAACTCTGCGCATGCATAAATGGTGAAAAAAATAGCTTCAAACAAGATGAAAAAAAATAGAGAGAGAGAGAGAGAAGAAAAAAAAAGAGTTACAACAAGTCAATGTAAAAAATAGCATTTTATATACAAGGAACATTTGCTTATGTTCAACTCAACAGAGTCTCATCATCTTGTTCTTACTTTAAACTATTTTTTTTATGTGTACAAAAAAACTACCAAGACATTAGGCACACACAAGGCATTAGGAGGGCATTTTTAGAAGAAAGTTTTTGGCCTGTTGGGGATTTTAACAGAAGAAGAGTGCAGTGTGTGTGTGTATTTATATATAAATATATATCCCAATGTGCTAAATAGATATGCTAATGTTATTATTTATGTCCCCTCTCTCTCTCTCTCTCTTTTGGCTGTATAGGGAGGTTCATGGGTTGGAATGGGGAAAGAAAGTTGTCTCGATTCTCAATTCCTTCAACAGAGACAGAGAGACTATAGACAAGTCCTTATGAAAATAAGTTGAGGATTTTTATACCATGTCAATCAGTACAAATGGATTCATTTCTATGTATAAAAAAAATGTTCAATATCCTACAGACTATAATTTTTTTTCATAGAAAGAGAGAGAGAGAGGCCAATGATAGGAAACCTTATAGAGACGAAAATCTGTTTTTTATTAGACCTTATTATCCTTGGCAGTATGAGCAATGAGGATCTCTCTCTCTTTCGTCTTTTTAAATAGAAAAAATAAGCTTGTGTCAACTAAAACTTTTACCCTCTCGCCTTCTCCTCTGCCCCTTGTACAGATATGTGAGTGAGTGAGAGGAGGAGGTGATGGAGCAATTAAGGATTTAAATTAAATTAAAATCTATATTTAACAATAGACTATTCTCTCCTCGTGTATTATTTGTAGCTGTCGTCGTACTTATCGTTAGTAAGAAAAGAGGAATTTTTGTTTTGTTTTGAGTCTTGAAGAGATAGAAGAAGCAAAAGAATAATAAGAAGCCAAAAGAATTGTTTTCATTCCTCTTTTTTTTGTCTTCATTTTTATATAAAGAAAAGAAATCATAGTCAAGGTTTTAATCATTTACCTTGATATTGACAAATATATTTATGTACAACTCATTTATTTACTCAATTTCACCTACGCTCTTTCTTACCACAAATTTGTAAAAGGCAGAGAGTGTGAGAGAGAGAATTTTTTTAGTGCGGGGCCAGCTGATACGATTAGTGGGCCTAAGATTTAACTGTAAAAAAATCATGTCGGTGTTAAAAAAAAGTTAAAAAAAGATATCGCTTTTTCTCTTTTTTTTTGTTTAGTTTTTTTAAAACCTAATTTAACTTCCCCCTCACCCATAATTCTGTCGTCCTTGTCAAGAGACAGAGAACTTTTATGAGGTTGCCGTCGACATATTCAACTTTTTTTTTCTTTTAAAAAAAAGAAAAGTATTTATTGTGAAATGTTCAAGCTACTCTAATACTTTTCTCAGCCTATGGCTTTCACTATTTTTCTTTTATTATTTTTTATAATCTCTCTCTCTCTCTCTCTCTCTTGACATACCGCAACGATTAATTCTTTCAAGACAATGATGCTCTAATCTTTTTTAAAATGCAATTTTTGACTTTCCTCTCTCTACTAAATATGCAACTCATGTGAATAAGTACTTAACTTAATCCACATTATCGTCTTCTTATTCCGCCAAACACTTTGTCTTTCTTCCTCCTTCCTTCATCCCTTTTTTATTATCTCATGGAAGACTGAACTCCTTTTTTTTCCTTTCAAAAATGTAAAATACTTTACACAAATTATTATTGTTATAAAAGATTCTGGATTCCATGTTTTACCCCACAACGAGGAAATGACTATCTGTACAGTCAAAAAAAAATGTTTCAGTAATTTTTTGCACACTCTTGTCTTTTTTTTGCTCTCCCTGTCGAGAGACTCACTATGGGATGGGCTTTTGCTTATCTCTTAAAAACTTTTTTTTTCACACGGAAACATGTACATGTCAGTAAATAGACTACAAATCTAACCCCCTCCCCCCTTTTTTTATAGTGCCCAAAAGTTTTAAGAACCAGGAAAATATTTCTCTCCGGAAAATGATGGCTTGTGCGGAATGTATTTTTATCCCTTGCACAATGCACAGAGTCATTTATCTCTGTACTAGGAAGAGAGAGAGACTTTTTTTAAACTGCAATGTTATGCTTTTAAATATTTACTCCACAACATACTCGTAATCATAATATGTAACAACATTAATACACAGATTAACAACCAACATTAACTTACATGTACAACCAACATTATCCCGTTACAGCTTCTAATATTTTTCAACAAAAAAAAATTTACTTTTCCAAGCCATGTGTATTTTACATTGTAATACTTGACTTGTGATATGTTATATATTTTGGAAAATAAATGAGACGTTGATTCCCTTTATATTATCCAAATTATTACCATGTCCATGTCCTACTTTTTATTATGTTTCATGTTAAATTATGTGGAGAAAAAAAATATTCCAAAAATTTATGACAACTTCAGTCTCTACATAAAATATGGAAAAATGTACCATTTTATTCTTTTAAGAACTATTATATTACAAAAAAATTTCAGACAAGAAAATAACAAAAAGAAAGTATACTATAATAATATTTATAATATGTGTGTAATATAATAATATATGTAAACTAGTAGTAAATATAGTAATAGTATAAATTGCATAATATAATATTTAATAATATATTATTTTGGTAAAAGAAGAGTCAAAGTAAGTTGCAAGTTGTAGGTAGTACATAAATTTTTTTATCATAATAATATAATATAATTTACAATCAATTTAAAATTCGTATCATTTCCTCTCTGTCTCCAACTCTCTTCATTTTAAATGTCGTATAAGCTTTCTTGTACGTTGTACACTATCAATATAGGTATATTTTTTCAATTCTTTTTGAAAACAATAATTCAATAATTACTTAGTCTCATGTCAAAATAGATTTTACAAGATAAATGATCAGGAATGGGTTAAACGTGTCCATTTTTCAAATGAATGGCTTCACACAACAACAAAATTAAAATTTTATATTTAATATATTTAATTACTAGTTAATAAAGTTTTTTTTTTCTTTTTACGTTCCTAAACTATTTAAGCAGTTTAACGATAATACAATTTTCCAAACTTTCAGAGCCGGTCCAAGGCGAAGATTTAAGCCAAAGATTACATCAGAACGTTTCATTAGGAGGAGACTCAATCCATCTATTTCCTGTCAAAGTCAAAAAAATCATCTATTAGTATAAAAATGTTTCAATCAAGGACAAAAAAAAGAATCCTACTATTGTTCTTTTCAAATAAAAAAAATGATAATATAGAATCAACATTAATTAAATTTAAGTTTGTGAGAGCTATTATATGATCCTTTTATAATTTACAATACATGTACCTACGTTATGTAAAAATATTATGAATGTGTGAATGTAATGTGTTCTAATAAATAATAAATTTTGTTTAAAAAAAATCGATAACAAATGTCTAACTAACGCTAAAGCCAATATCTGAAGATAGTAAAGTTTTAATGGGTTTAATGGTGGAGCGCTGGTAGTTTTGATTCAACTTTTCACCATTTCAATCACGAGTCTCCTAATAAAACAAAAGAAAAGTTGTTTCAGGAAAGTTAAAAAATAGTCAAATCATATTATAAAATAAAATGATGAATAAAGGGATTACGTAAGGTATGATATACTTATTATGTGAGCATATATATGAATCGTAGCAGTAGCAGTTAGGTAGGTAGTAGTAATTTGGACTGACAAACGAAAAAGCTTTTTTTAGATGACTCAATATGAGCTCATTAAAATAAATCAGTTTTTTAAAAATAAATACAATAATAATAAACAACTTTTCAATTTTTCTTTTTCTTGCCATTATTAGTGAAAAATGGTGAAAAAATAAAATGAAATCGGCAATTATATTTGGTACACAACAGACTATGAGACATATTTCATATGAAAACATATGAAATTTTAAAGCGAAACGAAGGCGAATTTTATGAAAACCTGCTCTCTGAATAAAGCTCCTGCCTCGGCTAACCCGTTTTCTGTAAAGTATTGCTCCACATCTGTTGGAGTCCATTCGCTGCAATTTTTTGAATTCAAGTCCCCAACAGCCACACTCTTGTCCTTCTTGATCGTCGGAGTTACATCTCCATCCTCATCGTCTTCCGTAACTGACTCGTCTAGATCTGCCTTCGCTTCCTTCTCTGGTAATGCTTCCGTTGTTGGTGATGAAGCTACGATTGGTGCCGGTTCTGCCTTACGTTTAGGGGGTCGTCCAACTAAAACAATTTGTACAAAAATACTTTAAAAAAGTGCATCAAAACAACTCTCAATAGAGCAAACTATTTTCACTCTACAATAATTTGTAAAGTAAATTCCCTGAAACTATCAGTATAATAATATAGGTATTATACCTTTGCGTTTTTTCGGGAGCTCAATATCTTGTTGTTTATTTTGTGAATCAGGATCAGACTTAAAATTAAATTTATTAAATTAAATAGGGATTTAATGAGGATCAGACATGGTTTAGTTTGTCAAAAAAAATTACCTTAAATACACAATCACCACATACAAATCCTGCTTCTTCTCCAACACAGGCTACATGGAATCCATTTTTACATTTTCCACACTCTGTTTGTTTCATCTAGTGAATTAAGAACGCAATAAAAAAATTTATTAGTATCCTTTCATTTCTTCTCAAGGTATTTCATCTTAAAAAAATTATAGGTGCTTACATTTTTTAATGGAGAAGAGCAAGCATTGCATATCCGACAGTCAGCACAAACCCACTCATTCCAGTCTGTCCATGAAGATTCATTCAGTCCAAGGCAGTGAAGGTGAACTAGAGACAAAATGGAAAATCAAAATCATCAAATTACAATCTTCAAAAACTAATACTTCAAAATCATGTACTATATTTTTGATAAAAAAACAATAAATTCTTACAACAAAGAGCGCATGTTGCACATATAACTAGGCCCTTATCACTTTTTTCACTCTTTGCACAAATCTCACAAGTATCCATAGTACCACTTGCAGCACTCCCTCGTTTCTTTTTTTTATTCGGAGGTCTGGTTGTTGGAGTCACTACATCTGATGGATCAAAAACTTTAGTCTTTCTCTGCAATATCACAAAAATAAACTAATATTAGTACCACATTTTCTTTTAAAAATAAAACTGCGTCATTGACACAACAATACATACCTTATTTCGTCCGGAAACCCGTCCGTCAAAAGTCTTACGAACAGCTTCTTTGACTCTCTCATTGATAGTCTCCTCATCACGTACTTCAACAGTCTCTTCAGTTGCTTCTTTCTCAGCCTGCAGTCGTAATCTCTCAGCATTAGATTTTCTACCTCTTTTCTTGGGAACTTTAACCTCTTCCTGAGAAGATAACTAAAATGGAAAAAATTATTGTATTTGTATTATGAACATTTGTATGTAGGTATTTACAAATTTCTGCACAAAAATGAAAGTATTGTTGACAAAATATTGACTTACTTCTCTCTCTTCTGGTTTCATGGCATTTTTTTTGGGTTGAATGTCCTTAGGATACACACGGCCACCGTCCCCGAGAAGAACGTTCCCGACGCTGACTTCCCGATTGAATGCTACATTTAATTTGTCATCTTGAAAGCGTACAGGTTCTAGTTCTGTGAGTTTAGCCTTGATAAAGAACAACAATAAAAAAATATATAATCCTTTTTCTATGTAATGGAGGAGTGTGTGCAGGTTCTATGAGATCAGAATTAATTTTATCAAAGACAATATTATTGTCTTACCTTGAGTTCCACGATGGGAATGCCCAGTGTACAATATTCAGGATTTTGAGATAGAAGATCATTAATGGATGTGAGGATCAGTCGAGTGGTTCGAGAAGAATTTAGGATTTTTGAGTGCTTAGCTGTGGTAAAACAAGAAATGAGTAAATTGACACTGTTAACATAATCATGAATGCATATAACTTGTAGAAATCCGTTGCTTACTGAGTAATGGAGAGTTCTTTTGATCTGTAAAAAATAAATAATGCATACATGAATTTTAAATGATGCAATGAAATTTACATGTCAAAGAAAGAGAGAATCAATGGCAATTTACATATGTTAAGAGAAGAGACCCACTTACCAAAAGATTCTGGAGTTCTATAACTTGTACTACCCTTATATTCCACCTTTAGTAATATTCCTTCATCCACGATATTTTCCAACTCATTAAAAATATCATTCAATGTCCCTCCGTACTTTCGTAAAACATAGTGTGCTATCGTCTCCCGGTCTGGTCGGCACTTTCGGATCCGAAGATTGTCCACTCCTTCCAATATATAATTTCGAATTCCAGCCGGTGTCAACACTTGGGTTGGACTACTAATTGTTGTCATTATGATATCCCGTACTGGTCTCTTGTTTTTTTTTTCAAATGAAAACGTCAATTAACAATAAATGACTTCACAATTATTCTACAAACTACCCTCAGACGATATTCCTCCTCCCCAGTGGTCTAACTCAGTCAAATTCTTTTCCAAAATCTATTCTTTTTGTAGTATTTTTTTCTATTTTTCCATAAACAATTCAATGGAAATTTTAATTTTTAAAAAAGTTTTAGACGCTCCATGAGAGGGAAGGCAGGGGTCGAGAAACCACGTGACCCAAGGGGGGGAGGGGCACGGAAAAACAGCGCCCTTGAATGGTGGACGAACACGGAACCCGAATTTCTGCCAAGATTCGAATGGCACGCGGAAAATTTTCGTCGTTGTTTTCATTTTGTGACGAATTTGTAAATTGCTCGGTTATTTTGTACTCGAGACTTGAACAGTGTTTTTTCGTCCATCTGGAGTGTTCAATGCATCAAGGTATTATACTTATATTGTCCATCAATTATCATTTTTCATGGAGTTTTGCAAATCCCTTTTTTGCAACTACGTAGTATTTACTATGTTTTTATTTTGTTTTGTTTTTGCAGTTTAAATTTAATATGGACAACGAAGAGCAGATAGTGGACCCAGAAGTCCATGATATTGGGGAGGAAGTGGCTGTTGTGGCTGAACCAGAGGTAGAAAGACTGGAGGATATGACCACCGTTGCAAGTGTTCTTGGTTTGTGGGAAAAAACTTACGAGTCTCAAGGATTTGATCCTGTTCCTTGTCTAAATAGGTAAAAATGACCATACTAGTCATTATTGGTATATTTGTCAATATATGTCGTACCATCCATTATTAAATTGCTTATTTTATTCTGAAATATAGACTCTCAGAGATTTTGGAAATTGAAATGGAAATGTACTTAAAGTTGGACCCAGACCCATTTGATGATCGACATCCTCATCGAACTCATCCTAGCTGTCCTTTGGGTCAAAGTTTAAAACTAGTGTTCAAGAAAGAAATATTTCTCAATCGTCTAGTACATGACTACCTTCGAGAGATTTGGGGTGAGAGAGATTTACTCGTCAATACAGCAGCTTGTCGTCTTTTTGTCAATATTCTTCCTGGTCTAGAAACATCTGTTGTTTATCAGGTAACATTAAAATTTAATGTACATGTTTATGCTTTTTTTATACAAAAGTAAATTGAAATTGTGCTAAATATATTGTGTTGAATTTTTTTTTTTAGGAAACAGAAGGTTTAATTACAAGACTATTTGTTTGGGCTGAGAGAGCCCCAGAACCCCTTCAGTCATACAGTCTTGGACTTTTAGGAGCGTCTATGGAAGTACCAGACATTGCTGGAAAGTTCAAGTAAGTACATACGAAAGAACAAAAAATCTTTGACATGTCAACATTGACCACATGGATGCTTAATTTTATTTCTTGACATTAATTTTTTTCTTTTTTTATAGGGATAAAAATACTCACCTAGTTCCACAGATGCTTAAAAGACTCAAACATCTTCAGTCCATCGACAAGAATCATCATCGTCCATTCGCTCATTTGAATAAAAGGCACAATGAGGGTCAATTTCATCATAATGTTATCCGAGATGACTTTGGTGAGAGCGGATTCTTGACGACTGGAACCAAAAGAAAGTACGAGGACATGATGGATAACGATAGCAGTTCTTCGTGGGCTGAGATGGAATCGAATATTATTGGTACTATGACTGTTTATCCAGTGAATAATGCTACAAGACAAATTTACACTTTAAGATATCTGGCACCCCTGGGAGAATATCAAGAGGTAAAAATATTTTCTTTCTTTGAGTTTTATTTAGAAAATTACTTTTTATACAACATGTAACTAATAATGAATGGTATGTAATTTTTTTTCCTCGTTCTGTTTAGATGCTGACATTTGCCTTGAATAATAGTATTGAGCTCATTCTTCGAAATATTGAGACTGGAAATAGTCGACTTCAATTTGAAACGTTAAAATATTTGGCTTCACTTTTGTGTCATAAAAAATTTACTTTAGAATTTTTAACCGAGTCTAATATGAATTTACTTCTCAAAATCCCTCGACCGTCAATCTCTGCTACTGGACTCAGCCTTGTACTCTACTATATTGTTTATGAGCCAGACTCAATTTTAACATTAAATCAATTTAGCAATAGTACACTACGTAATCTCATCTATTACGTCAATTGGCTATTGGACTGCAGTCATTCTTCATCTAGAAATCATGGACTCATGTTCTACAGCTCAACTTATGGCTATAAATTCATATTGGATTTATTTGATTCTACGGATGGCATTCGACGAGTAATTAATATTGCATCAACTAGTATGGCAGACTTTGAGCATGGTAAGTTATCAATTTATTGAATAATTTTTTCAAAGTTAAAATCTGTATTATATAAATAGGGACTTTATTATTAAAATTTAATAATTAAATTACTTTGCAGATACGGAGGAGCAGGAAGCTATTAAAAAGCAAGCCATTAAACAAGTTTGTATCAATTTGAAAAAATATTTTGAATTTGAACTCACCTTGAAACCAAGAAAATTACAAGTTGCTGTGGACAGATTCATGAAGCTCAATGGTGTCAAATTATTATTTAGTATTTGTGAATTGGACAATAATGAACAATCCCTCGTCAATGTTTTCGACACCCTCTGTTTAATATGTGACTACCCAGAAGTACAGATGCAAATCTTGGATAAATTTAGTATAGTTATGAATGGAGTTGAAGGAGAATTGATTAATGAGCCACAAGTGATGAAGTCGTGTCTCAAATTATTGAGTAAACTATTGACTAGTGAGGCTAACCGTGAAATAATTCAAGAGACAACAAGATTAAACAATGGTCTTCTCGTCTTAACCAGGCTACTGTTTATTAAAACACCCGTCACGGATGCAGATGCCATTCGAATGCTGGCCTCAGAATGTCTGGTTGGACTAACAAATCGAAATCGACAGATTAATCAAATCCTTTGTAATTTGAATATTGTACAGAATGGTACACTAAAACTATTAACCAATGAACCCATTCTTGAACAGTCAAATGATCACATTAGGTTTAAAGAAAACATTGAAAAGTTGGTCATGTGTAAATCTGGGAATGGAAATCCAGAGATTAAGTATGATCGAGATGAATTACTCCTCCTCATATCAGAATACTTGGAAATGAATGGATTGGGTGACTCTGCAAAAGTTTTAGATAAAGAAGCTGGAATTTGTAAGGGTCAGAGTAGTGCGGGGGTTGTGACTTTGGACACCATCGTCAAGAATTATTTGTGTAATCAACATGACAAGTGTGAGAATCCCATGAGTATTGTCCCCAAATTTAGTCTCGGACAAGTTCACAAGTGTCCCAGTAATGTGACTGATAAAAATCAAAATTTTGTCAAGAAAATGTTTGATTTTCGTACGCGTGGGTTGAGATCAAGAGTACTTGACTACAAAATTGTCTATTCCAAGTTTAAGCCTTTCAGGTAAAATAAATTTTACATTACATAATATTATATCTAATTGTTTCTAAATTAATTGGTTTCAATTTAAAAATAATATTTAAATTATTTTTCTGACTCTTACAGGACATGCCGTCTAGACTCTAATGATGACTCATATAGTACCTGCACTTTTTCTCCAAATCTTCAATGGATCCTTGCTGGGACATCTTCAGGAGAGGTGAAATTATACAACATCAACAATGGAGAAGAAGAAGCATCCTACACAACACATGACTCTGAAGTGTACAATATTCAATTGAATAAATCGGGTTCCGTCCTCCTCACTTCATCCCTTTGGAGGAAACCTCTAAGTTCAGTCTGGAGAATGGATAGTCAATTCACAAAAATGTACGATTTTAATAATGATGAATTCATTCAATTTAGTAATAATCAGGACATGATCATTAGTACATGCATGGATAAATGTGGAGTGACAGACTTAGAGACGAGTAATAAATTGGCAACTTTTTACTCCGAGAATAGTAATCAGTACACTCGGAATCGAGCCACATTTAGTCCAGATGATAAACTTGTTCTTTGTGATGGTGTTTTGTATGATTTTAATAGTGCAAAACCCGTTCATAAATTTGACAAATTGAATGATAATATTAATGGTATCTTTACAAGTAATGGATTAGAAATTATAAGTAATACACATATCTGGGATGTGAGAACTTATAAGTTACTTAAAAGTGTTAAACTCCTTGACTCAAAGTCAATTATATTTAGTAATAATGTTCTGTATTGTTTGAAAATGGATCATGGTGATGGTCATGACACTTGTTTTGTCACTCTTGATAGTTATGATTACAGTAGTATCTCCACTTGTGATTTGAAGAAACCTCTCATTGACTTGTGTGTGAGTTACAATGACTTACAAATTGGAATTGTAGAGAGAATTGATGATGTTAGTTGTGTCAGACTGTATGAGATAGGACGGGGTAAAGTGAATGATGAAATTGTTGAAGAGAGTGATGAAGAAAGTGAGGAGGAAATGGATGAAGAAGAAGATGATCGAGAAGACGAGGAAGAAGATTTAGTAGACCTCATTGAACAACTTGGGGATGATGATGGACTCAGTAGTGATGCTTTTAGTGAGGACAGGGATGAGAGTGATAGTAGTGACGATGATGAGGATGATTGGAGTGGAAGTGGGGAGTAAATTTAATTGTAATTGTATGCGTTTATTGTTCTAAGAGGAGGAGATAAAAAAATGTACATGTGTTTTATTATCTGTAAATTATTTACAATTTTCGTATAGAGGTTAAGTACTATAATATAATTATATATATTTTTATTAAGTTTTTTTTTGATTTCGTCAAATTGGTTTAAAAAAATAATTTGATTTTAAACGGGGTACAATGCCAGTTGTGGTGAGGAACATAGAAGTGGACCATAAGAATATGCGCTTAAACTTGAAGTAACCGTATTTCGATATATATATATATGTGGCAGGCCATGGAGGGGCTATGTCATCTCGTGGCCTAGGCCATGAGGGGTAAACACCATGGCCTAGG
>JAQIVZ010002177.1:0-23141 GCA_034700945.1 Arrhopalites spinosus
TCAGCTTTGTTATTTTAAAAAATTCAAATCAACAAAATTCCGTCATATCTTTGGCAACAAGGGTCTAAGGAATATTTATGTTGCCGTAGAAAATAAATTGGGACTTAGAAAATTTTGATGAACTTTCTCCAGAGAAAAAAGGAGAGAAATCTTAAGTGAGGTATTTTTTTCAGCGAAAGAAGGTGGAGCTAAAAAGGGAAGGGAAGAGGAAGGGATGTCCGTAGTCCTACATGTATACAATATGAAGTGATAGAAGAAAAAATACATGTAGAAAAAATTGTCATATTTGTGCATCTTAAAATAGAGACAATTGACTTTTTGTACTTTAAAATTTATCGGAAAGATGAAGACAATTGGCCTTTTGTACTAAATTCATCGAAAAAATGAATAAAATAAAGCTTCATACGTGTCCTATATAAAAGAGCATAGCAAGGGTCCACGATATACGTAGGCCATGTGTGGAGAACGAGCATGCTTTCAACCTTGCCCCAAACCCTTTCATAAGGACGAACCTCTTGCCGTAGACAAGACATGGAATGTACATAAATGTAGGCCTGAAACTTTTTGATTCATCCAAGCTGTGGACCTGAAACCTTTTCGTTGCCTGAAAGCATTTTCTGACGCTTGGCAAAGAAATTAAGATTTCTCTCCTTTTTTCTCTGAACTTTCCCTACTGACCTTCCCCTTAAGGACCAGTTAGTTGAAATGAGTGTGCTTTTGTGGGTAAAAAGTGGAGTTTCTTCGTAACTCTAACTTTTTTTCTACTGAACCGATTTTGATGAATGAGGGCTCAAATCAAACCTTGGAATGTCCTCTAGTCACTCTACTCGAGTCTTGGACCATACCTGTCACTTTAAGGGTCTAAAAGGTCAAACGCGTGACCCCTTTTATCGCCACTTTTCTGTCTCGTATCCAAGACACTTTTTGTATCAAATTGTGAGAAATTTTTTTCTCCATTGTGTTTTTGAAATTAAAAATTGTTGACACAAAAATGTTGCCAAGCCATATCCAGTCATAGAGGTAGACCTTTGTTTGAATTAACTTTTGGACTCTTAAATTGACAGGTATTGTCCAAAACTCGTGTAGAGTGACTAGAGGACATTTCAAGGTTTGATTTGAGCCCTCATTCATCAAAATCGGTTCAGTAGAAAAAGAGTTAGAGTTACGAAGAAACTCCACTTTTTACCCACAAAAGCATACACTCATTTTAACTAGCTGGTCCTTAAAATGGCACCAATAATTAAATATTTTTACAAGTTATGAAAAGGACATAATCTTTATTTATAAAATTAATTTTTCTGTTGAAAAATAATGTTCAAAATATTAATAATATACTTATAGCTAATACTTTAAATTTAATTTAAAACTTCTTTGAATATTCCCTCCTTCTTTTTTCGAACAAAATAGTTCCTTTCTGTCATGTTTAGTGTGGTTGGGAATTTTAATTGGGAAAATTAATAAAAACCAGTGGGTTCAGTTTGGAGAAGGACTAGAGGGGAGTGGAGGGTCATTAATGTTTTCAATTGACCCTTGAGAGATCAATTGAGTAATAAGTAATAACAAGTAGGGTTAAAGTAATCATCATTAATTTAACCACAATTGTTACCACACAAATCCATATTTTAGATGGGAAAAGAAAGAGCAGAACAATGAACAGAATTCTATCCAAAATGGCTGCCCCCCACCACAATGTTATGGCTATCAATCGACGCTGTCAATTTCAAAAAATGCACAATTTAATTAAAATAAATTCAAATTTGCATTGAAATAACTAAACAAAGTAAGTTGAAATTTTCAAACCGTGTGAATTGAATAAAGGAGACAAAGAGGAATGATAGAGTCAGCCAGAATGTAAACTAAAAAAAATAATTAAATTTTAATTAAACTTGAATATTTTACATAAAAATTAATTGTAATAATAATGAAGGTACTTTTATACCCAAGTAAAGAGTTTGGCCCACATAATTAGAATTTATTGATGGCATTGCTCATTATCATCATGAGGTATACAAAATTTAATCATTGCAATCATCAAATTAATTGAACTGTACAGGAATGTTAAGCTTATGACCTAAAAATTAAAAAATTGAATTAAATTAAAATTTTCAAATTAATAATTTAATTTACAACTTACAAACTGTATCCAGATCACAACTAAAGTTCCAACAATTTTAATAGCGCCAGTTCACATGTTAAAAATTATGGAAGTTTAGGTTAGGTAAAATATTTTCTGGGAAATATTTTATGTCATATCTAGAGTGTAAAATTAATTTTAGAACCCGTATTTGGATAAAATTAATCACAGTTAACTCTTCAAATAAATCCTTTAATTTCTATATTTAAAAATACGGAGGTCTTCTCATTTTACTCATTCATGAAATAAACAAATTTAATTCCAACCCAATTGGAATTAAATTAAATGGAATTAATTATTTGTCCTTGACTTATAAAGGAAACTCCAAATCTTTAAATTTCACAGGAATTAAAAACTTGTAAACATGCTAACAAAAACAGAAAATTTAAATTTTTGGATCATTAAAACCATCTCCAGACTCAATTTAATTCCAATTGGGTTGAACATCGAAACTGGGTGGATAAGAATTCAATCAAAATTATGGAAACTTTTATTATGGAAATTAATTCAAATCTGAGTAAAATTATTATAAGAGTCGTAATTATTATGCAAGACTGTTATTTTTGGTCTATTTTATGAGCTACTTGTGTGTTCAGGCATTTTAAAGAATATTTTCTCTCTCAATTTAAAATAAAATATTAAAATCGATATTAATTGTAATTACACAAAAATAAAGTTATCGGGAAAAAAATGCATTTGTCTATCGGGGAAAATAATTTTTTTGTCGGGAAAATAAATTAGTTTATCGGAAAAATAATTTTTTGTTTTTTAATTTAGCCGCAATTAATTAAAACAGACAAGAGAAAATTATAAAAGTCAGACCCCCCAAAAGTTTACTTGATCTTGAAATACCATTTGAGTATCAAACATTAAAGAATGGCAAACACTTTCTATAATATGATTCTACTAAAGAGTTTGGGAGCGATAGAATTCTCATATTTCAGGTAGGTATAAAAACATCGGAGGTTAAAAGTCCGTGTTGAAATGTCTGCAGGTTGAAAAGTCCGTGGGTTAAAAAATCCGGGTTGAAAAGTCAGGGTGGAAACGTCCGAGTTGAAAAGTCCAGGTTGAAATGTCCGGGGTTGAAAAGTCTGGTAACGTTCTACTTCATTTCCATCCTCCACTACCTCCATTTCGTGTTGCGACTTTGTCTCTTCATTTTTGAGCCCAATTTCAATGGTTCCAGGAGCTCAATGGGGAGCCAATTTAATTTACATGCAATCTTCAGAGTTTTTAAATGGATTTTTATTTCTTGCAAACTCAACATTTTTTTGCCAAAATTATTTTTTGCAATGGAAACTTTTTTTTGGAAAAACTTTTTGCACTGAAAGACAACTTTCAAGTTGGTGGAGAGAATGCCTTGGACGTGTGGATTATTTTGGAATTTAATTGGATTTATTTGTGGGTTGAGAGACTTGTGATTGGGTGAGGGGAATGACGCGCAACAAATTAATTGTCAATTTTGTCTTAATTCGTGTTCAATTAACAGTTAAAATAATTATTTTTTAAACGTTTTAGGCATTCCAAACTATGACCAGAGAAATCAACGCGACTTCGATTAATTTCCTACCAAAAGACTGATAACGACAATTTGTAGATAAATTTTAATTATGGTTGATTTTCGTAATTAATTAATTAAAGCACAATAATAATTTCATTGTGTTGTGTCACATGAAAGTTCAGTACATTTAATTTTGAACTAGATAAAAATTAATTTAATTTTCATACTGTTTTTTTAACTATCTATATCTAAAATCTAAAATAAATCCAAATATAATCTCAGCAGATCATAATTTTGAATACCTACTAGACCTTTGTTTTACAAAGATTTGGTAGATAAATCCACCTTTAAAAATAAAATGTGATTCAATTAGAATCATAAAATTATCCTTGTAATCTACACTGTCTTGTTTTCTTCCCTATTAGATGTACGTAAACGAAAAAACATGTTAAAAATATTCAAAATAATAATGATGATTACAATATATAAATAGATGTACAATCTGTAAAGACATGGAAAAAAGCAAGAAATTAAATTTATTTGACATGAAAAGTTGTGTGACACGTACAACAATTTAATGTTAGCTTTGTAATTAAAAATAAATGGATATAAATTGTATGAAATAATGTATAATATTTTAATGTTCAAACCCAATGGTCATATGACTAGTTTCTTGAATTAAACAATCCAGTAAATGAGACTCCTCTCTCATCTCATGTTCTCTCTTTTTTTGCCTCTCGTCTTCCAAATTTTTCAAAGAATTATATATTTTTTCAGCCACAGAATGATAATATTCTGATCTTGAATTGGCACGTTCATACAATTCTTGTTCCATTTTTTTAAAATAACAAATTACTTTAATCATTCTTGGATCCTGAAGAGCCGCTGGATGATGAATCATATTTTCTATGGTCGTGGACAATAATTTTTCAACTAAATGATTACGTAAAGATGAACTAATTGATTGTTGCCATTCTTTTGTTACAGGTGTGGGTAAGGCTGTGACCAAAATGGAATTGAAGACTTGTCCATCATTTGACATTGACAAGAGAGGATTATTTGTAACTTGACCATTATTATACGATGATGATGATGATGCAAGATGAGGTAAGGCTGGGGTTTGTTCAAAATGTACTCGTTTTAATTGCACAGGCACCGAATTTTGTGATGATGATGATGTTGACCCTTGTTGATAATCTGATGACGTGTCCATCGATGTACATTGAGAATAGTCTGTAAAATTATACACATAATCATCATGAACATTATATTACGAATTTAATTATAAATTAAATAGTACTGTCATTTTAAATGACTCATTTATTTCCTATTTTATCCCTTTTATAATGTTAATAAAATATTTATTGTTATAAACAATATTTCACCTTGATTACCTTGAGGATTGACCTCATTCATGAGTTTAGAATCCATTAGAAAGTTTTGAAAATTAAAACAAAACTCGTTGCAACATGTAAATTTTCTCCAAGCTGTAAATACAATAAATTAATTGTTGATGAAAAGGTCTCTTAAAATATTGTCAAAAAAATTCTAGTCATACAGATAAAACGTTTAATTAAATACTTAAAATGAAAGAATAAAGAGGACAGTCAACTCAACATGTGATGAAGTCATGATTTAAATGACGTATTTTTTATACGACGTTAAATAAATTAAGTACAGAGATTAATGTATTCACATTTTTTGAAAAATTACCTTGTACTAAATTTCCTTGTGGTTTTAGTTGGCAGAAAGATTAGAAGAATAATTTAACTAATTTATTTTACGATCATAATTTTAAAGAAAAGAAAAGGGAGAAAATTGGACTGGGAATTTTTTTTTTCTTTGAAAAAGACTTCTTTGTCCAAGGATAACTGCCAACAAATATTTTTCCTTAGAGAGTTTCCTAATTCTCGACTCGGCTCCCAACTCTACTCCGCCATAGTGTCTAATGTATTATGATAAAGGCAAGGATTTCTCACACGACGTGAATCGAGTTGAAAGTAACGAAATCCGAAAACTGTCTCTTTTCTAAGGGTTTTTCAACATGAGAAAACTTGGCAAAAATTTGTTTTTTTTAAATAAATCATTGTATGTACCATATTAATTTAAGCAAAGAAGTGTTCAAGTAATAGAACAACTACTAGTAGTGTATTTAGAGGGAAAAAAGTGGGACCAGCAAAAAAAATAGGGGGGGGGAGACCGAACTGCATGCCTCAGCCATGCCTTCGACATCTACGAACTGAATGGTCAATCATTGATTGAACCATTGGCAAGGGTTTCTTAAGGTCTCAGTTAGCCTCGTTCCATCCTTGCAACATCCAACAAGGATAGAACGAGGCTAACTGAGACCCTTAAGAGAACCTCGTCCTCAAGTCCATCGTTGATTGACCATCCAGTTCGTAGATGTCGAAGGGGGGAGCAACCAACAGCTGGGGGAACATGTTTTTTGCCGAGTAGTTGTTCTATTCATTTGTACACTTCTTTGTATTTAAGTAACTTTAATTATTCTTGGAATCCACAACCCTTTGCATCCTACCTGTCAATCTAAGAGGTCAAACGCATAGAGGGCTATATTGAAGCTGCGTAGACCTCTACCCTCAAATAAATAAAGGCACAATTTAATTCCCTTAATTAATTTAATCACCAATGATTTGACTGAAGCTTTGATCCTTGTCTAGTCTTTAAATAACCCACCTACAAAATGAATGTCAATTATTATTTACATTGCTCTCAGTCATAGTGCCAGAGACACATTGAAAGGATTTCATCATAATTTTTTCCCCTTTTAATTGCATGAACAATTAAAATAATTTCGGGGAATCTATCTTAATTAACATTTATCACGGTTCAAATAGTAAATAGTCAAATTAAGTACAAACCAAAATAACATGGTAGCAGAAATACTCATGTCATTTAGTGGGCACGCGAAGCGGGAAATTTGGATCTTTACCATATATTTATTACCAAACATTAATTAAATTATCTTTTTTGGGTTTGGACATTTCTCCTCCTAGATTAACTATAATTAATAGCAGAGGTCATCAAAGGTGATTGGCACACTAAATTCTCCAATAATTTTACTACAGCCGTGAGCTGTTCATCACTCAATTTTTTGGTGTCATAACATTTCCATTTCGGGGGAATTTTAATTAAACTCTATTTACTTCTACAATCAAATAATTTAACTGAAGCTTCCTTTATTTTCTTGAAATAAAAAACTAATTAAATGTTGACGTCACAACATTTAAAATATAATTTCAAAGTCATTAAATTTTTCTGTCATCTCAATATTTTCCCTTTCAAATTCAACCCTCAAAATGGCAATTTGTCAATTCAAAATTCCCGCCCAAGAAAATTAATATTTTTAATATGGTTCTCACTCTTTACACTCTACACTCTCAAACTGGTGACCCATACACTATGGTCAGTCTATCAAGGTCAAGTAAAGCTTCATCAAGTGCCGTTGGCCATGACCTTTTTTGTTGCTTTCATTTTGTTGACCCATTGGATGCACCAAATGTTTTTTTGTTGGCCGGAATTGAATGCCAAGCTCACCAATGAATTCATTGAGTTGAAAGGTCAAACATTTAATTTACTTTAAAATTTAAATTTTAAAAGGTCAATTTTTACAGATCATCCTCAGCCACAGCCCACTCAAGAGGAAACAGTTCTAAAAGCAGAGGCCGAAACTAAAGAGAAAGTGGGTCAAAGGTCACGATCTTATCGTGAGATTCTCATCACAAACATACCTTTCCAGTTGTACAACAATGTCACCGTTTTCCCCCAACTTTACATGGTGGACATGACCCTGTCAATCCTCTCAATTTCAGTGGTGCCCACTTCATGGCAGAACTTTGGGGTCATTTTAATTTGCATAATTTGGGACTTGACAATGCATCTCATTAATTTAGCCATCACCCATTTTGGTGCCTACTTCCTCATGCTTTTCATGGTTAGTTTGACACGGGAGATTGACCTTCAGAATGGAATGATTGGGTCACATGAAAAAATGTTGGAGCTTGTTATTATGATGTAATTATTTTTTAAATTGAATTAATTATTTGATTCGTAATATTAATCTTAAATTATAATTATAAATTAGTAAAACAGAAGGAGAGAATCAAAATCATTTTGAGGGGCTTGAAAAAATTTCAAAAATGGCGCGAGTCTTTCATCTCAAATTAGTTTATTTGAATTTGTCTTGGTCACAAATTGTCTACCTTTTCAAAGTTGGCTTAATGTCAGTGGCCATATTTGGGGGGTATGGAGCCATTCGTTTGATTTGGACCGACTGCATTTTTTCGGCCATTGGCCTCGCCATGTTTTTAGTGACAAATATTCTTTATGTGGGATTGTTCAATACGGCTTTTGCCGGGTAGCCCTAAATCTATCCCCCATCTATCCCCTATCCCCCAAAGAAAAATCTATCCCCCAAGGATAAAATCTATCCCCCACGTGTAAAGTCTATCCCCCGGGCCTGACCAGTGAGATAGGTTTTAGTTTAATTTTAGAATAATCTGAGGTATTACTTTTTTTAAAATAAAAAACATGAGATCGAACCACAATTTTCTGAGTCGCTCTGTACAGGTCCATTTAGCTTGTCAACTTTCCATGCAGTTTTTTTCCCATACCCCTTGACCTCATTCAAAACGCTGACCATTTTGCTTTTTTGGGTGCGATTCAGAAGGCGACCAAAATGTTGAGGATCGCAAACTGAAAATAAAGGTTAATGCTTACTTCAAATCGATTTGAGTAATTTTATCTATACAATATACATTGTAATTAGTTTATGGCACCATTTTTACCTAAAATCTGCTTAGTGGGTATGTCGGCCAGTAAAAGCCACCAATAATTTCCATTGACTTGCGTTGGGAACAATATCTTGGTGATTAAAGAGGCGTCGTTTTGTTGCAATTTTCTGACAATGTTGAATGTGTTGTGACCCACTAAAACCAACGACGTTTCCACGGCACCCACAACTCCGATTTCAGAACTTTTTGTCATTTTATTCAGGTAAAAGTCAATGGCGGCATCACTCAACCAATGGGGTCTAAAATCATCATTGATACTTTTACCATCTACTACTCTTTCGTCTCTCAAAATATCCATTTCATCTTGTGAAATACTTTCCTGGAGTCTTTTGAAATCCTTCAGAGTAACCGAAAAGTCGCCATTGACCAAAAACCGTTCCCCTTTATTGTTCAAGGTCGCTGTCGGAAGAAATATTGGTTCAATTCTTACCGTCGTCAAGTTAACATTGGGTTTTCCATCTAGAGAATAAATAGCATAATCATGTTCCAACACACTTTTTAGAGAAATGTAACCCAGAAACGGAAAATTTGATTTTGAATAACAGCGAAAATTACTAGAAATGTTTTCATGTTCTGTCCCAGAGTCATCCTTACTCTTGCTTTGCTCGTCGTTTTCAATTTCAACTTTTTCATAAGTTATTGGCAGTCTAGTGCCCCTCCCTTTCTTTCTAGTTGTAATGGGCACTGATGAATTGTAGACATCTGTCAACGTGGTCATTTTTTTGACATTAAATTTGCAAAATGTGGGTGGTCATGGACTCCTTGATAAAAAAAACAAAATTTATATAAGGATATGGAAAAAATTAGTTTTGTATACAAAACGCGGTTTTCTCACCTAATTCCAAATTGACAGCCATTGTATGAGAGCATTTAAAATTACCGCAGTTGCAAGTCTGATTGGCAAAGTTTACCTGCAGAACAAGTAATTTATTAGGTGATTATCAGAATTAATTGTCCAAAATTTGAAATTTGCCATTATTTCACAAAATCCTTACCAAATAATTCTTGCCCCTGATTCTTCCTTCAACAATCCAGATTCCTTTTCTAGCGTAGCGAAGACGGTCTTCCTTAATGATGCTTTGGACTCCTTTCAATTTGGTGTTGTAATTGACGTCTGTAGTGAGGAGCAACGTTTCTTTTGAGCCAGTATTCTCGCGGTGATCTTCCTGGCGGCTAATGCGGGTTATTTTAATCTTGGGAATTCTTTTGATATGCTCTCGGAACTTGTCGTCCAATTGATACTTGCTTGGCTTCCCCATGAGTGCATCATCAAGGTCCATCAAGATGGTCGTCTGCCAATCGTATGTATCATTAACCATGGAGTATAAAGTTGGGGAATTTTTGTTGTATACTTGACCCTTTGCTTGCGCATTAACAGACTCACTAAGAACAACGAAACAAAATAATTACAAACCTACCGTTTTAACTCATAAAGTAATGTAAATTATTATTTCTTACTCTAATTAAATATGTGAATACCTAGAGTTATTAGTCACTCCAGAATGTGGATTAAATATGCCGTATTTCAAAATTTCCCCTTTAAAACATTGACGAATATCTTTGTCCAAATATTTTTAATAGTAGTTCTTGAATTTTGAATTCCAAGGTGCTTCTAAAATCCCAGTTGTCTTCTTTTCATATTTCTTTTGGCCCTCAAGCATAAGATGAACATTTTCCTGTTCTTGAGAAAATGAGTTAAGTTGACTTTCAATCAAATTGCCATCAGAGTCCACATCCTCATGACAATTGTCTTCATCGTCCTTTGTGCTACACAGATATGTAAACATTTCCTCATATTCTTTTTCGAAGTTGCACCAAAGTAGTGATTTTACGTTGTGGCATAATTTTCTCCGTTCGTCTGTACTTTTGAAATGTTTTTCAATGTATCGCTTGGCATTCTAATGGACAAAATAATTCATAATTTTGTGAACATCTTAAATTAATGCCATTGTTTTTCATTTGAAATGCCATTGAAATACCTGTCGAATGTGGTTATAGCAAAACGCATGCTTTGCTTTTGGGGCCACAATCTTAATGGCTGACTTGATGCTGCCCTCCCGGTCACTGATGACGGCTTTATTGCTGTTCAGTAGTGGAAAATCTTTCACAACTCTTGAGAGAAAAGGTTCATGAGTCGTTCCCTTGTCTGTATACTCATGATACACAACTTGAATTGGAACCACCAGAAAACCGTTGATAGCAGGGTGTCTTCCACAAAGAAAGGTTGTGTACCGGTTTCCCAAATTGAACGTTGTGTCGAGATGAAAAAAAATGCATGGGATTCCAGAGAGCTTTCCCAAAGCCTTAAAATGTAGCTCCAATTCTGGATGGGTTTGCACCACCACAAGTCCAGGGATGAATCTAAAATCTCTAATAATTTCAGGGTGATTCTTTCCAAAGGAGCCAACATCCCCCAGGTCATTGTCAAATTTGGGTTTCTTCCTTCTTGCTAGCTGTTTACGATTCTCAACTTGTTTGGGATTTCTTGGGGGTTTCAAATAAAGTTTCTCATTATTCAAACTTTGGAGCTGAAGATCCCTGGAGTTTAATGATCGCATTCACATGTTAAAGTATTTTGTAGGACAAAGATCTTAAAAATGTAAAATGGAGTACTTAAAAATTTTGCTTCCAGTTTGACCATTAGCAACAGCTTTATCTATTCTGGACAAGGTCAATTTTAGTGTCATTAAGAACGGTGCTACAAGGCCGCTGTAGGTGACAGAAAGTGGCGCTGACCCATTACAGCTGACAGATGTCCCCACAGAACCTGGGACGAAAAACAGGCCAAACGTACTGTAACATTACACACTTGTAACGTTACAAAAGGACACTGGTTTTTTAACTTGTCAATTTACCATCATTTAATTCTCGATTTTCTTTGAGTGGGTTAGAAACCATTACATACTCCATTCTTTTCCTTTCTAAATTTCCATGTCTAATCCCAACAGCTGTATTAATTGGAAAGGTACCTAAGAATGTAGAACTTTGGTAGACTTTTTTGATCAAACTGAAAATATAATATTCTACATAATCTGAAATTTTTTGATCACCTTTGTATCTTACAACTACTCGTTCTGGCTTCCAAGTGGACGGATTATGCCAAGTAAACTGCTCTTGACAATGGTACGGGTAGTAGGTGTACTTGGTTACGTCGGTCTCCATCCCTTGATGGATCAAGACAGCAGTTCGCAGATGAGCCACGGGATGTCGCCATGGGACCTTGGCTGAAGATTTTAACTGTCGCCAGTGCTTGCTGTCATCCACCCAATAGCCTCCGCCTTTTATTGAGGTGTCAAATATGTAAATCTGTATAAAACAAATAAATTTCAAAAAACCACTTTGTATATCTGAAACTATCAACCTTATAGGGCCGCACCCTAGTCATAATTTAAATTTTGCGTTGGACCTTTACACAATTATTTTCAATTTTGCCTTCCAATCCCTTCGTGCTGACCATGTTGCTCTTAGCCCCTCTAAGCAATTTTTCAGCCGCATGAGCATCGAGGTCATTCCCAAACTGTGCAAGTGGAAGTGCGTAAACTACTCCATCAACCGATCCATAGTACTGACCCACAGATGGCACCTCGTTCTCAGCTTGCTTTTGCTGGGCTCTAGGTCGTTTGATGCTTTTTTTGGTGAAGGGCTCAGTCACAAAGTCATCATCAATATCATCATCAGGTCCTGAACAATTTACAAAACGTGTCACACAGACAAATCAGAAAGTAAAGTCATTTCTCTTCACTAAGTTTCATTAAAATTGGTCTACAACTCACTTAAAGCCTGTAAGTCAACCTTATACATACCTGTAGTACATGTGGAGTCCAAGTCACAGTTAATTACCGGCTCTCGTTGAACGTCAATTGACTCATCATCATCATTTCCGGCTTGCCATTCGTCTGTGTCGTCATACCAAAATGTGCATGCAGAGTAGTTTGACATCTTGGGTCCCAAAAAAATTGAGAAATTTATGAAAAACAAGTTAAATAATGTACCTAATTTCTAATGTCCCAATATATACCAATAAAATTGTCAATTTATTCAGATAACCTCAAAGATTTTCACAACTTATAATTGGTTGTAATAATTTAATATAATATTGAATTGAGGTTTTTATTTCAAAATTCTAATCTAAACAGGAAGTCACTTCTAGTGCCAGACTAATTTAATTTAATTTTTGGTCTCAACAGTCAAAATAGTTTTCACAATTATTTTTTTGGTGGCCGGAATTTGGCGGGATTATCTATTAATTTGTATCTCCGTATTAATATGTAACATGTATTTTGCGTATTTATTCATTTGACAAAATAATCACACATACGCACACAACATAATTTACACCGTTTTTATTAATTCAGAGAAAGTTTGTACAGTAATTCATTGTGGCAATAAATATAAAAAATCATTCAAGGACCGCAACTTCAATTTCTGCTCTTCTTTTTTGAATCTCGGCGGCTTTTTTTGCTTTCTTGTTTGCTCTTTGTCTAAACCTTCGTTCCAAAAGATGAAGGCTCGTCAAAAGGCTCTACAGAGTCGTCAACCTCAAATATATTTGGCGGGATTTTGAGTAAAGTGTTTGGGTTCTTCACGGGCTTGGCTGAAACGTGCGTACAAATGTTTTTCGGTTTTGTTGGTGGTCTTAGGAATGACGCACCTACGCATAAAAGAGAGGAAAAAATAAAAAGCCATGCTGAAGGTTAGTTACATTAGTTAATTAATATAGTTAAATTAATTATACTTACTTGAATTAATTAACAGTTTTGAGAAATCCCCATACGAGGGTGTTGGATGGTAAAAAAACAAAAAGTGTTCATGGGCATTAAGGTAGGAGCCTCGTCCGTGGTCAAGAAGCCAACATCAACGACTGAAAAAACTGAAAAAATACTGTAGGTCATTTCAATGAAGGTAACGTCTAAATCCAATGTCCAAACATAATTTACAGTTAAATATTCGCCTTATTTAATTTTATTAGTTTTTAATGTTCCAAATTATTCCAAAATCAAAATGTCTCTTCTTGTCTTTGTTTAATGAAGGATTAAAAAAAGGCATAATTTTGGCAACAAAAAGTTAGTTGACACATGGGCTTAATTTTAATTTAGGTAATTATTTATAATTTTGTACTAAAATTTTTGTGACTCACTCCATTGTTATAAATTATAAAACAAAACAAAAGACATTTTTTATTTAAGGAAAAAATAAATAAAAATAATTTAATTTAAAATAAAAAAAAATTATATAGACAATTTTTATGGCTGTAATTTTTTTCCCCGAGAAATTATTTAATTTTCCCGATAAAATTGATTTTTTGACACGACCAGTACACTGAAGGTACTGCAGTACCCCTCCCCCTCATTACCAGACCTGTGGTTGTGACATGAGTGTGCTAAAAATGTCGTAACTTTATTCTTGATGGTAATTCTTCTCTTTAATGGCGGACTTTTTTTATTAGTTCCTCTATCAGTGTAAAAATTTCTTGCCTCTCGAGCCATCCAATTTCCAAAACTCAATTTATGATCATTGATCATAAACATCCCTCATCTGTGCCCGGAGCATAAACGAACAGGTAAATAATTAATTTAAATTAAGATTTTTTATCATAATAATTTTTTTCTTATATATTTTTATTTCAGTTTGGAGTTGGCGCTCTTACAATAACATCAAGGACTAAAACTAAAATTTAAAATATTTCTTATACCAAAATAAAATAATAATAGCCAATTCAAAAAAAATAATGAAAAAATTTGTCTTTTTAATGTAATCGATACTGGCAAGTTTCATGATTGAACATTTCATCATAATTCCAAGGATTACTGAATCCATTCACATGTAAAAATTGTTCCACATCACGAATCGAAGATTGTGAAAGTTTGGCTGTGGTGGTGAGTAAAGTAAATCCTTTGGTTTCCGGAAGAGGGAAACAGCAAAAGTAGAGCATGTACGTTTTATAATCTGTCTTTACTAATGTACTTGTCCCCGTGTATGCTGTAATAATTATAATTAATTACAAATAATTAATATTTTATTTTAAAATTTTCTGCCATTTCTTACCAAGAGTCTGATCTGCATTTGAAGTTGTTCGATAATTACTGGTATTATCAAGGTTTTGGTACACAGAAATGATTTGACTTTTATCACAACCGGAAATGATTCGAGTATTAATTTTCAAATTTCTTATTTTCAGACAAGGGGATTTGTAATAACAACGTTGACTACTTCTGGGTGGTCTCTGATCATGTAAAAGGGCATCCACGAGTCGATTCCCATTGGCTCTTGTCGTATACTGAATTATTATGTCCCTAGCTCTTTCCAACTATCAAATTATTTTTACCATTAATTTTAATTTATTTTAATTTATTTAATTTTAATTACCGGGCTATCTGGAGGAAGCTTGAGTTTAGATTGAAAAACTTCTTTCTTGCATTTTTCAAATCTTTCCTCTAAAATTAATTTAAATTATTCAACTCATCATTTTGTTAAAAATTATTAGCCTTAATTAATTTATTATTAAAACAAATTATTTAATTTATATTTTTACCCAAGTTTGAACTTGTAACTAAACTAAATTGAATTAAAAATTGTAGGAGAATAAAATGTGTAATCATTTTTTTTTGTAATTAAATTTTAAATTATTATTATTCTCCTCATGGAATGAAATTGACGTTGATTAAAGAATGAGAAGAAATGAATTCAATTAAATGAAGATTTTGTAAATAGAAAATTATTTTACTGTAGGATAAACAATTAACTGTAATTGTAATTAAAAATTATAAATATTTCGTGTAGTGGGCTTCATTCATGTGAGGAAGATGAACATTTTTTTTTCCATTTTTAATTTTCAAAATAATTCAACGTCTTTGTCTACCGAGAGGAGGAGGGGGAGGGGTACGAAGAATTTGTTTTTGTTTACAAATCTTGAGGTCAATGAACTCTAATTAATCATTTAATTTTGTACTGTCTCATTTTTAAACATTTTACATGTTGATTCAATTAAACACCTTCAGAGAGAACTAGGGCGCCATTTTTAATTACAAATTGACAATGTTATTACAATACCTATGATAATTATTACACCATTATGTTGTATGTTTTTTAGGCAAAGCCACTATTTTTAATATTTTTTGAGGAGTTTGTAATGAAAAGAGTTAAATTTATTAAGGAGGATTCATTTTAATAAAAAAGGTTGATGCGTAATTAAATTTAATGGTGGATTTATCTTTTTAATTATGATCAAGATTTGTTCCCACTGTATCCTACATTGTACACTCCAATATCTTGACAACGTTTTGGAGTAAATGATTTTTGACCTACATGAGAAAAAATTAAGCCATTTTATTGGAAAATTAATTTGTCAATTTAAATTTAAATTAAATAATTGATTGATAATTTTATTATTACGTTTATTCCATTGGAACCAAGCACAACCAAATTGAAATCCAGTTTTTTGTTGTGACTTGACAGCCTTTTGAATCTGTTTCGTCTGCCTGTACTCTCCAAGTTGATGACAAACTGATTTTGCCAAATGGAGTGAAATCATCGGAGAATTACCCGCCTCTGCTAAATTGGCTGGTTACAAAATAAAAAATAAAATATAATTTACAAGTCACAATTACAGGAAATTATTTTACCATTTTTTTAAAAAAAAATTATTTTGACAATTCCGGACCTTGCAAAATGACGATTATAACAGATACAAGAATTGTTGTTCGGAACAGTATCATCATTTTGTTCATTTTTTCAAATCCAATTTTTAACTTCGTAATTCTAATCTGCTTGTTCTGAAAATAATTAAAATATTTAAATTATATCCTTCCCTGAGTTTCAAATTAATTTAGTGCATTTTATTCATTTTTTTTGTTTTTTAAAATTATTTTTCACATCGGTCTGTCAACTTTTTTGTACAGAATTTTTTGCTAGTTGAATCAATACCAGCTGCCATATGTATTAGCCCAGTAGAAAACCACGTGAGATGACGTAGGCAAAGTGTGGTGAATGTAATCGACAATTAATGAAATAGAGGTTCATAAATTAAAAGATAATTATTTTGAAATGTCATATTGTACAAACCTTAACCACAAATTGACCAAGGATTTCTGGTTTTTTTATTTTAAAATTTTTTCAAAATTCACAAGATGTCCTCTTTAAAAAATTGTTTGTGATGGGAAATGAGAATTTTTAAATTTCGTTTGGTGTAAATGTAAACAGACATTATGGAGCCCATTAGTTGACAACAATGTAACGTTTCAGAACTAGGGATAAATATTATTGACATTTTGGGCTTTTGGGGGTTTATCATGAGCCCACTTCAACGGGGAGAAAATTTATGACGAAGGAGTCATTAAAAATTCCAAAATTTAATTTATTTTCTCGCTTTAACAGCATCCGCATCCCACGGGACAAAATCAACAAAACTTTTTTGGGGGTCAAGTTCAATGCAAAATTGACATTTAGAAAAATAAAATATTTCTTGTCAAATGAGGCTGAAGGGTCAAGAGTAGTCAAGAGGATTGTCATGGGTCAATCACGGCCGAAAGGGAAAGGACTTCCCAGTCCCCCATACAAAATTAATTTGGACGGTTCATTTGATAACCGGGTCATTTTAATTGACATTATCTTCCTTCCTATCGTAAAATGTAATTGTCAATATTCTTTCTTGTAGAGATAAAAATTTGCAATTTGCAATGCTCCAATTAAATTTTGATTTCAAATTAAAAACATTTCACTTTGTGACGTCATTCTCATTAACTAATTTATTTGCATGCCAAATAAATTTGCCAACTATAGTTGGCTATAGACAACTAATTAGCTCTTACACTGAAAAAATTCATTGTGAAAAATCCATTATAATTAAAATAATTAGCACACCCAAGAAAAACACCATTTTTAAGTCAATTATTTCTTCCATTATTTTGACTAAATGACACTGCAAAAAATTAAACCAGTCTTGAATATTTTACAAAGTTTTAGCGACTGTACTGAAAAATGTACGCGGAATCGAAAAAAATAATAAATTCGTTCATGAAGAGGAGAATTAGCAACCGAAATTTAATTGGGGATGAGAACGAGTCTCCGGGATCAAATTTGCATAAAATTGAGGCCCAAATGTTGCCAATATTCTACTTGCTCCGCCTATTCGGATCCTACCCAATCATCTTCAATCTCCCCTCCAAAAAGTCCCCACAGAGGGACTCGACATGCAAAATTGACCTGTACGTGAATGCACTAGACAGAAAATGCTGGATCTCCCCCGTGGCATGGTACTCCATGGGTGTCTTCATTTTCAGCGGGGTCATTTGGATCCTCTGGATCACCAACCTGGCCTTGACCTCACCACCCATTCACCTGTACAGTCTTTACTAATTAATCCCAAATTAGAATACAATGACCCTTTATATTTGATTGTGTTTGAAGGTTTGAGATGCAAAAGATGGTGTACACAAGCTACTCCTCCTCCAAATTGGGGACCCTCCTCAACAGGACGACCCACCTCCTCGAGTCTGTCATCAAATTGATCCAGTCAATTTTAATTGTAATTAACCTTCCCTCTCTTTTACAATTCCTCAATTCTTGGGACTTGTTGGCCAATCAATTTCAAGAGACTTTCAAGGGGCGCAAGTTGCAGGTCAACGTCATAAAATTCCGGAATGGGCTCCTCCTTTTTCATGTCACTGGGGGCACTCTTTCAGGGTCAGTTGGGTTTTGGTATGGAATCGTCCCGATTTACGGGTCAACGTCCGTCTATGCGAATATTTGCCTCCTTTGGGTTTGCACTTTCTTCCTCTTCGTCTCATTCGTCGAGGACGCCAAATTCTTCGTCATGCTGCGCATGATCCATCACACTTTTCACCAGGTACTCCTCCCATCTTTCTCTCATCAATGTAACATGACCCCTCCTTCTGTCAAAGGTCAAACTGGGAATATTGGAGGAGACAAAGAAGGTGGAGTTAGTGAAGGGAGAGACGGTCATCAAATGGCACAATTTAATTCACGAGGTCAGAGTGCAAGGGGAGCTGGTGGGGAGGTCGGTGGGGAGTCAGCAATTGATCTCAATAATTGAGACGATCGTCATCTGTACGGCCAACATTTTTGCTCTTTTTTGTCTCTTGAGTGAACCGAAAGAGGTCATCCGCCAAAATTTGGGGTTCATCAGTGTCTGCTCGCTCATCTCCGTCAATTTCCTGTGGCGCATTTTCATTCGAATCCTCTTGGCTGACCAAATCTACTCCCAGGTACCCCCGCCCCCTCATTTTGAATGGACTTTTGACTAATGATTTGACCTCTTGTAAAGGAGGAGTCTCTCCGGAGGGTCATCCTACAAGTTCAACTCAAATCTCGGGATGTCGAGGTCCAAAGAGAGGTTGCCTCAATCAAATTAAGGTCATGGAATTAATTGGGGTAGAATTAATTGAGCATGAATTTTTTCAGGTAAAGTTTTTGTGTCTACTGTTGACGCAAGACCCCTTCCGGGTCAACTTTCGGAATTATGCCCGTCTTGACAAATCCCTTTTGATGAAGGTGAGCCCATTTATTTTAAATTGTTAATTAATTTAAAAATTGACTTGGGGGTTTTTGGGGTCAAGATTTTTACGCAGGTCATCACGTACTTAATTGTCATTCTTCAATTTCCCAATACTAAATTTGAAGACACAACAATTGCAACACGCTCATGACCTGCCTGTGGGGTCCGCAATGTTATTTATGGAATTAAAAAATCAATTTAATTACAATTAAAAATGTATGTTGATCAACTTGAAATTCAAGGCAAATTAAATATTGAATTAATTGACAATTAAATATTCTCAATGTTTTAAATGCTAAATAAATTCTAGCCACCTCCACGTCCCACGTCACTCACACTTTTCATTTGATCCAGAATGACCACAACAAATGCCCCCCCCCCCTCCTCAATGATGACCTCATTAGGAGCCCAAAGAGAAAAAAATGGGACGAAATATTTAATCACCTTCAACTTCCGCTCTCTCTAATTGTCTTTATCCTCCATTTAATTATTCTTTCATTATTTTTAACACTCAAGGCCCACTCTCCATTCCCCATTAATCTTTTGGTTTATTTTTTTCCCAACGCCATTTTTTTCAAGAAATTTCAGGGGGCGGTGGACATTTTGCAAAATTGATTTAAATTTATTGCAAAAAAAATTGCAAAAAATAATAATAAATTGTGTCATGTCAAAGGGCCTATGCAGAATTTAGTGAATAAAGTTAAATGTATTATCCAGCTCAACTCAACGTGGTCGTTTGTATAGTGGCCAGTACTTGCATCCCTTTGTTTATTTTGTACATCAATAAAAGTGGATGGGGTCAAGTAAGCCACCCACAATTTAATTAAAAATTAATTGTAATTAAAATTAATTTCAGTGGGAACTAACACTGGGAGGAAACATGTCCACTCAACTTCCGTCCAATTTTGGGGTGTCCATTTCAAGCCATCAATTGGAAGAATTTGACCCGGACTCGGGGGATGGCCCAGTGGTCCATGAGAGTGAGAAGAAACGATGTCGAAAATTTGTCATGTTAATGGGCAAAAGGTTAATGAAGTACCTCACTAATTGCATCTCGGGATTGAGACAAAAGTACCCACAGAGAGAAGAATTTGATAAACAATTCCAGGTTGATTTTAATTTAAATTTAATTTAATTGAATTTAAATGAAATGAATTTAAAATAGTGTGCAATTAAATGTTCCATGTCGGGGATTAAAATGGTGGATGAAGATGGGAATTTAACGAATGGGACGATGGTTAATTTTGTGACGATTCATATTAGTGAAGAATATCATAATCTTGTTTATCGTCTCAGTACTAATTGTCTTAAAAAATACAGTAAACTATTTATTTTAATTACAGTTTTCATTTATTTTTGGTAATTTAATTAATAATTATGTATAGGTCCACTCATCGTGACTGGAGGGCATAAGGATGATCCTTATTGTACTAGTTATGGGGATTTTATTAAGTTAGAATTTTAATTTTAATTAAATTAAAATATATTATTATTTATTTATATTTAATTATGATTTTAGATGTATTCAAGGTTTTGTGGCGGACGTAAGCATTTTAATTGTTATTTAAAATTAAATTATATCTTATTTTAAATAAAAATTTTCTTCGTATAGGTATGTACTGTCCAAACTCATTGAGGAAATGTTTATTTTTTGAACCCCATGAAAGTTTTATTATTATAAATATTAATTAAAATTGTTTTTTTTTCTTAATTTGTAATTGAAAATAAATATAAAAAAATGTTGACAGGATTATTCTAATTGTAATTAAATTTATTTTAAAATTATGTTAATTAATATGAAAGAAATATTTTTGTATAGTTTTCGGGCTAAGGTTTTTTGGGGAAAATGTTTCTTTTTGTTTCTTTTAAAATGATTTACGTTGAAGGAAAAAGGTAAAAATTCTCATTTTTACCTTTTTTTGTCCCTCTCAAAATTGACGACCTTGAACTTTAAGTCTCTTTGCGGAGACTTTGGGTCCTTTTTTTTGGAGCCCTTGAAAGTTCTTTCATCTTCTTTTCTAATCTGTGCAATCTCTCTCTCTTGGTTCAACTTCAACTTCACGAGTACAAGAAAAAATCTTTTTAAAAATCTTTTCCAACTGTCAAGTTTTGACTGTTTTGAGGTATGAATTCATTTTTGTGATAGTTAAATATTTTTAAACTTAGTTAAATGTGACACTGATTTACAAAAATTTAATTATTTTGTACTTTTAATTAACCTTTTCGCTATTACATTAAATTAATTGAATTAAATCTGCTGGCCCAGTAAACAAATTTTTGGGACCATGTAAATGATGGTTGGTTAGACTAATTGAAGGGTCCTGAGTTCAAATCTGTGGCCGTTGCTATTGGCAACGGCTGACGGGACATACACATTCATGGGCCACGAGTGCCCATTTTATTTGACGTGACATACACGTTCATATTAGCGAAAAGGTTAATATTTATAATTTAATCAAAAAAAATTGTTTTTTTAAAGTAGGAAAAGTGTGTCAACAATGGACAGAGAAAAGGTTCTTTTTTATAAAATTATTATATAAATTTTAAACAAGATAATAATTTAATTATGATTAAATAATGTAGGATGTCACATTAAATGAAGAGACAAGGCAAGTTATGGGAGGTCGGGATTTTGGGCTGGGGGTGCCTATTGTGATTACAATTGGTTGGTTGGTGTTGGCCTATTTTTTGGTCTACAGTTTTCTGGGCTACATTGGCCCAGCATTTTTTGGTAAAATTAAAGTTATTTAATTTAATTTGTTATATTTAAATTAATGACAAAAGAAAAAATTTGAATTTGTAATGACAATTAAAATTGTTGTAGGAATGAGACGACCAATGAGTGGGCCATTTGCCCAATATCCTTGGCCGTTTACTTACTATCGTACCATGCGATTGAAGAGGGCTCCCTTTGGTAGCATGGTAAATTAATTTATTTAAAAAATTAATTAAATCATTTTTTTGAAATCAGACTTATAAATTAATCTCAACTAATAAATTATTAGGAAGACATGACAGCCTTAACGGCCAAAGTGACTCAGGCCATTGAAAAGAGAAAATAGCGGGAATTTTGATTTTAAAAAAAACAAAAATTTTATTCATTCAAATTAAAGACTTGTCTCTTTCCTTTCTCATTTTTTTCATGATTGGGCAAAATGTAAAATTATAAATGACAAATCAAAAAAAAAAGTTGAATAATTAAATTATGATTTGACTTTAATTTTCGTTTTAAAATGTTCTTTAACAAAATCAAAAATGACAATAAAAAACTGACCATTTCTCTTTTTTTTCAAAACAAAATAATTGTGTCGAAACTGTCTTTAATTAAATGGAACCATCCCTTTAATTTAAGATATCCTTGCTTACAAGTTAAGAGTACTCCCTTGATAAATGTCTCTTTAATTAGTTAGGCAACAAAAATTGTGAGAACACTCACAACAAAATTAAACTTTGGCGCTTTACCGCAGTACCACAAAATGTCAGCCTAGCTAAAACAGTCGACAATTTTCCTCCATGATGTCACCTCAGAGGAGGGAGGAGCAAATTCAAAATGAAAATAAATTATGGCATTCACGTGGGTGCGAGAGGAGGAGGAGCGCCAATTTCAAAATTTAAAATAATATTCATTCTACAAAAAAATTGATATAATTTTTAATTTCAATATAAAATAATGAAAGTTAAAAAAGAATAAAACTAATCTCAAAATAATTATTTAAATTTTATTGCGCCTTCTTTTTCCCGCCAGAAAGATACGCCTTGACAAAGAATCTGCCAAATAAGAAAAGGTACGAGAATCCCACCCCAAAAATGAGGTAAATGTACTCATTCTTAATACCACAGTCAGCCCCAGACCATTTTTGTTGAATGGCATATCCATGAACGACCAGACCAATCACAAATTGCATCAGTTGGAGTAAAAAATTAAAATATTACTAACAATTGTTTTTAATATTTTAATTTTGGCGGTGGAGGCTCAATTTATTTTAATAATTTTTCAATATTTCAGTCTTGGTGGTGGTGGCTCAATTTATTTTAAGAATTGTTTTTAATATTTTAGTCTTGGTGGTGGTTGAATGTATTTTAATAATTGTTTTCAATATTTTAATGGTGGTGGTGGTGGGTGAATTGATGATAAAATATTGTTTGAATATTCGGATGTTGATGGTGGTGGTTTTATTGGAT
>JAQIVZ010002178.1:0-23127 GCA_034700945.1 Arrhopalites spinosus
GCGTGCCCTAATAACTCCCCCATTTTTAAAAAACTTTAAATTTAAAATCATAATTATATTGGGGCACCACATACATGCTTACCACATACAAGGGCACTAAACACTACTAGTCTGACAGTATATAACCCAACCGACCATTTTATATATTTACACCCCTTTCAATGACATTCACAGTCCACCCAAAGTCATTGATAGTCTCTGTTAAAGCCCCAAAATTCCCCACATTTTTTTGGGAAAATGAACTTGGACAAAAAAACATTTAAATTATTTATTTAACAATCCTCTTGTTTTTTTCTCTAGGTACGACGGATACCAGGTAAAAAAAGTCAATGTTTGTAATTTATTCACCTTTAATTAAATTGTATTGTACTATATACTCCTGTCATGGATTGATGCCATTGTGGTCATTTTATACACTTTTATACACACAAAAACATAGGCCTAGGCCATAGTTAATAATCGATGAGACTATAAACTATTCAAAAGTTATATGGGGTCTTAAATATATAAAATTGGAGGGGAGGGGGAAAAAATTGTTCGTCTTGCCTCTTCCGGCCTGTCGACTTGGGCACAGTAGGAAGAGTTTTCCATCTTTAGATTTCCGCTCCCACGCAGTTGACCCGTACAATGTTCCTTTTAGGGTTTGGTGATAGTGGGGAGAAGAAAGAGATTGATTAGATGTCCACCATAAACTGTGGCCTCATGCTTCATCGAGTCTATTCAGACATTAATAGTCCATACATTCCATCCAAAAAATTCACCCTGTACAAGGGGGAAACAGTTTGTCAGGATAAATTTCTACTCTCTAAGTCTATAGACTTTGGGGGCCTCAAATCACCTATAAAAGACTAAGAGAGAAAATATTGTTATTTATTTTTATTATCAAAAAAGTTTTTTTCTCAAAGTTCATTTTTCCTTTCTCTCTTTTTTTCCAACCAAAAAATGTTGAGAGTTGAGAGTTTCGAGTTAGAACCATGTGTCACAATTTTAGTTTGAAAGTGACAAAAAGTACAATAATTTCTCTCTCTCTCTTTGATGACCTTTACTTGTACAAGAGTTAATGTAAATTAATTAACTTTTTTTTGAGAGAGAAAGCACAAACTGTACAATTCATCGTTAGGAAGTTGATGAAGTATTGTGGTTTTATTTTTGTATAAAAAAAGTTGTACAATTAAATTTATTGTAGTAAAAAAATCCAAAGCAAAATGTACAGCTTGATTTTTAATTAATCAAAATCAATGGAGAGATAAGAAGAAAGACAAACAAAATGGAGGATTTTGTGTGTGAGGCCAAATTTTCATGAGGATTTTGATTTATGAGGCTGTCATTGTCTCTCTCTCTCTGTAGTGAATTATATGGCAAGTTTTTGAAACAGAGTATCAAATAGAAATCAATATCTCCACATACATTATTACACACACACACGGTGCCTCTATCTCTAGAGATTGAGGCAAGAGGAGGCCACATTATTTGGGGAAAGTAACAGGTTTAGGCCAATTTTGAAGGAAGGAGAAAGAATATTTTTGGTTAAGAGTCAATGGTGCAAAAAATATATTCAGAGTTAGCCAGTATAATAATAAATAAGGTTAATATTTTACATCCATTTTTTCTTACGTATGTTAGTAACTATTCTGTAGTACTCATTCTAAAAATAAGAGAAAACAAGTGAGCACAAATCAGGAGAAATTTATTGACTTTTTCCAAGAAAAAGTCAACTTTCTCCAACATAAAAAAAGATAAAGAGAACCACAAGGTTGAGGCTAAAAATATAGAGCTAAAATCCACAGCCAATTTTTATATCTTAAGATTTTATCTAACACTAAAGAATCATTGGAGAATTGGGAGGGAGTCGATGAATAATCTAAGAAATTTTTACAAAGATTAAATTTAAAAAATGGATTTAATGTCAAAATGAATGAAATTTTGTTTCTTTTCAGAAATACAAATAATTAAATTTCTTGTCTCTCTCTCTCTCTGTCTGTTGTAGTTAGATTTAGTTGAAAATCAAAATGGAGATATAACAAATTATCACGCAAACGGAGAATTTGACCTTTTAAGTCTTCAAGTAGTACGAAATGTACAGGTAAGAAAATAAAAAAGAGGAGATGAAGTGAATAAAAAAAAAGATTGAATTACGATAAAAAAAATTCTGTGAATTTTATTTTGAACAGATATACTCTTGTTGTCCTGAACCCTATCCAGACGTGACTTACACGGTAACGTTGAAGAGAAGACCCATGTTCTACGTCTTCAATTTGATCATCCCATGTTTCCTTATCAATGGAATCGGTGAGATTTATTATTTTTTTATCCTTTTTTTCTCTCTACTTACTCGTAACATCCACCCTAAAAATAAAATTGACAAGTTTTCTCTCTCTCATATCTTGAACTGTAGTTGATGTCAATGACTTTGTTATAAAAACCTTTTCATTTCTTGTCTCCTCCTTTCTTTAGGGGCAAGTGACACACTTTCTTCTCTTTTCTAAAGAGAGACAAAACCACACAAAAAAAAAGTTTTTTGGCTCGTTTGTCCCTTAAGTCCGTGTCATTATAAAATTATTGGGATTTTAGTACAGAGAGTTTTTGATTGTAGAAATTCTACAAGTTTTTAAGTATCTCATTGACAAACCCAACTGAGAATTTTGTACAAACTCGTCCCAATCAACTGAACTACATATTTTCTATTCTTCCCTCTCTCTCTCTCTTTCTCCACGTTCCTGACAAGTTCAAATGTATATTCCGATTTATTTTCTCCAACTCTAGACAGCTTTCAAACCACGACCATCTAATACTTCATCGTTGGTAATCTTGATTATGGCATGTGTTGAAAATTCTTTTTTACTCTCTCCTCCTCCTCGCTTTTGTAAAATAAATTGAGCCACTTTTCTATTATTCATATATATCTTTCAATGGATTTCTATCCAGCGGTATCTCAAGAGTTTTCACAAGAGTCAGAACCAGATCTCCCTCCCCCTCCTCCTCCTCCCTCGTTCCTTCTCGCTCTCTCTCTTCTTATTCTTCACACTTTCACCTTAAATTCATTGCAGCAGAAGGGAAGAAAGTCAAGACATTTTCATTCATTTTTCTCTTCTTCCTCTTTTCATTCCTACACGTTCTTTTTTTACTCATCCCAAAAATTTATTTCCATTTCCTCTTTCCTCTGTCACGTTTCCCTCTTACGAATTAAATTTTTTTGTAAGAGATTTTCTTTCAGATCCCCCCCCCCCTCTCTCTCTCTCTCTCCTGCCGACCCTCTTCTCCTTTGACTTGGTTTTTATTTGGGATGGAAGAAGGAGAGGGAATTTCTTGTGCTTGTAACCGCACGTTTTGTAATCAATCCCTTTCCAAGAAAATATTTGTTTGTTTCTAACCACCACCTCCCCTCCTCCTTTCACTTTCTACTTTCACCTCCCTTGTAAAACCAAGAATTGTTGGAAGAAAAGAAGTATTAATAATTTGTCACATTTTGTTGATAATGAAATTAGCTTTTTCCTCAGCATTTTTGCACTTAGTAAAATTAATTTTTTTTGAGGAAAAATATTGTGTCTCATAGACTATAAATATTTTTACTGGTGAAAGTTTCTTTCTCTTAATTTCTTGTTACAAGACTTGAGAGTGACAATAACTTTGCTTTCTTTTTCTCTTGATTTCACTTTGTCTTTGTCAAACTATTTACCTTGTTTCACGTCTTTATTTACTTTTTTGGGGTTTTTTTTGTAGTAAAAATAATAGATAAAGAGAAGAGATATCTCAGAGGAACCATTTTGGAATTGATTTCATTCCAAACATTTCATTTTGAGACTTTACGAGAGAGTTGAAGATCTATGTAATAAGAAATACATTGTGAAATTTGTTATTGTTCTTTTTTGTCTCTTTCTCCCTTTCACTCTTGTCTTATTTCCCAAGGATTTTTTTGGGGGGAACAAAAAAAGTGGGACCCTCGTTACTGTTTTGCACTTGGTTTCTTGTTCTTTTGTTTTAGTTTCCGCGCGCGTCCCCTCTTCCTCTCTCTCTCACATCTTTGTGCATCCAGCCACACTGTGAACATTCTTGCTCCTTTTCTATCCCCTAATTTTCCTCACACACACAAATCTTGAATCTACAGGACGGGATTTGACTATGGAGAAAGTAGAGAGAGGGTATAATATATTCTCCATGTATTTTTGTTCACGAATGCACTACCTGCTAGCTGGCTGTAAATCTCTGGATTTAATTTCATTGACTGCTCCAAAAAGCTTCAAAAGATGTTTGTCTCATTCCATTTTCTCTTTCACCTCCCCCTCTCTCTCTCTTGTTCTTCCTCTTTTAAGAAGACGTACATGTTAACCATGTGAAGAGCTATATGTGTGTAAGTGTGTATATGTATGTACAAGATTTTGAGGAAATTTCATTTCAACTTATTAGACCGTATAAATAGGAATTTCTAAGTTGCCTCACAATCTATTTATGACTCATTTGAATTCACCCACAGTCGTAAATGGACACACATAAGTTATCTAGACTTTATAATACATCTAAGAGTCTAATTCAAATGAATCGTCCCCTCTCTAATCCACACGACAAGGAGAAGAGAAAGTACAATAAATTTTCAAAACTTTTTGAGTTGACTAAATTATACATTTTGCCACAATTTTTAACAACTTCTATCACTATCCTCTAAATCTGTTCTTAACTAGCTAGTTTTCATGAAAATGCAGTATAGGGTGAAGCTCCAAACTGTGACTTGCTCCATACTGTCATCAAATGGAATAGCATTTGACCCAGAGGTCATGGAGAGGAATGAAACAAGTGACACCAGAAAGAGCATGTTGGAAACTATGTCTGATATCATTTTGAGTCTTTAGCTATGATTCTGAGTATTAATTTCATTTAATTAAACTCATTTTTTAAAAAAATATTAGAGACGCTTTAGACTTGCTCTTTCAGCTAAAATTTATGCTAAAATTACTTTTACTCAAAGTTGATCACAGTTTGGAGCTTCACCCTACTTTAGTTATCTGTACTAATTAAACCATTTTCAAAATGTACAATGATGTCTCAGAGAGAGAGAGAGAAGATCTTAATCTTTAAAAAAGTTACTATAACAGATGCGCTCTAGTTTATTACAGATAGAGGGTGAGGACGGAGGGTATAAAAAATATTGAAGAATCATTATGATAATTTGAAAGAATTAAGGCCTAATGTCCCTTCATTTTCACTACTCTCTTTCTCTCTCTCTCTTGTGATGTCACTAAATTAAAATTATAAATTAGTGACAAGTCATTATTCAGTACAATTTAGTAGAGAATTTTAAGCTAAATTTTTTGAATATTTAAATATTTTGCTAGTAAATCTTGGTTTTTACGAACAGACTGTTAGAAAAGAGACAGAGAGATAGAGAGAGAAGAAGGGTGTCATGGGCTTGTGAGTTGTCAGCAGAAAATTTTTGTGACTTTGACTTTGTGCGGATTGAGATAATACCAAGAACATGAGGAAGAGTTGATGAGTTTGGTGGAACTGGTGTGTGTACAAGAGAAAGTGGAGAGAGTCTATGACAAGAGAGAGAGAGAAGAGTGAAAACTGAAGGCAATTCCTAAAATTCTTTTTTACCTCAACAATTTCCCCGTTGTAGTCCATAGTTAGCATATATTTTAATAGGAGAAAAGTATTGATTTTTAGAGACAAACACACGTGCATAGAATTTGCATGTACAGATACTTATATAAATCATGTATATATTTAGTTATAGTGTCTTGTATAAATTATTGATCTATATTACACGTCATAAAAAAAGAAGAAGGGAGAAAAAGAAAGAATTTTTGAGCTGTCATCACATCTTGGAGCCAGTGGGACACACCCATGTGTCCCACTATATTTCCATGTACGATGGGAGTTTTCATGTATCAGAGAATGATACCCAGGGCGAGGTGGACAATAAAGAAAAATGCCTTGAGATTTCCCTCATAACATCTCACCATCCCCTCCCCTCCTTTTTTTCTCCATCTTCTCAAAAAATATGGATGACTGATTTTTATACTGAAAGTGTCACATGAGAACTCATCGTCACCATTCTGAGGATGAACGGCGGAGCCAAAAAATTTTATTTTTTACATATTTTATATCGTATAATCAAATTCGTGTCATTTTTATCTCTCTACATCTCTATTCTGTACAGATAGACCTGTCTGTACAGCTACGATTTTGAGTTGACTGTGTACAAGTCAAAAAAATGTTATTTGTGTATTGTAATCATATGGGAAGTCATTTTTACATGTTTTTCATGTCCCCCTCACTTTTTAATAGAGTAGAGAGGAAAGAGACCAGAAAATTGTAATTAAATTTTTGGAAAAGATGTCAACCAAAATTAAATTCTTGTAAGAGGACAACAAATTTTTTTATATATATATTTTATGTACAGTAGAGAGGCAGAGAATTAATTAGGTTGATATTTTATTTATATCTATATTTTGTGATTTGTTCTCTCTTGTGTCCTGGAATGAGGAGAAATTTACGTGTTGTTGTGGAATGCTTGTTAAGTCAAGTCAAGAAATTGTGTTAGGCACAGCCGGTGACTAAAATTCTTAAATGACTGTAATATCACTAATTTGATCAATTTGCATCGTTCAACCCAAATCGAGAGATACAGAACTAGAGTTAATGGGTGGCAGAGAGAAAATTAATGTTGATTAATTTGAGAATGTGCAAGAGAGAGTTTTTCCATATAAAATTATCCTCTCTCAAAATTAATTGACTTATTTCCATCCTCTCACTCAATTTAAGTCACATTCAACTGGTCTCAAAAGAAAAAATATGGCCATTTTTCTAAACTAATTAGAAGAATTTTTTTTCGCATGGGAAAATGAGAATGAGGATATGGAACATGTGTATAAATTATTTGACAGTACAAATATCACTAAATTGCAAGTGAAAGGGACATTCTCAACTTGACTCAACTTGTCATTTTACCCTTTTGCATTGATATTTAACTGACATGTAGCAAAGTGACCATTGGCAGGCCAGGGACAGTGGGAGAGATGGAGAGAGACAAATGTTCAGAGTATTTTTTTGCTTTGAGCGGAAGGGCAAAAGGAGGGAGGGAAAGTTGTAGGTGTCAAATCCTCTATAAAAGTGTTAGTGAACAGAAAGGAGGAGGAGGAGGTTTACATTACTTTGCCATTTATTCCTGTTGACAATGTGGAAATCCAATTTTAATATAACTCAATTTTAGTTTCAATCCCAAACTCCTGTCCCCCCCTCTCCTTCTCCTCTAGAAAAGATTTTCTTTTTCTCTTTGGTCCAATAATTCGATTATTGACAATAGTATTCCATGTCTTTGATTATGTACGTTAGTACTCCATTTCCTCCCACTCTGTTGGTTCTTGGTGGGGTGTTTTCCAAGTAAAAAAATTGTTTTAAATTTTACCTTTATTTTTTTACAGCATTACTCGTATTCTTTGTTCCAAGTGACTCTGGGGAGAAAGTTACGCTGGTTAGTGCAGAATTTTTTTTAATGTTGTTTTTGTGAATTTTTAATTATTTTGAGACGAGTCAATTTATTTTTTTGACTTATTAAATAGGGAATTTCTGCCCTTCTCTCCATGACTGTCTTTCTCATGACGATTCGCGAGAGCTTACCACCAACCGAGAAGACGCCATTGATCGGTAAACATAAAATAATATTTTCTATTTATTAATATTCGAAGCATTTTTTCCTCAATATTTATTAACTCTCATATACCTACCTTCATTTTTCATGGTACATTTAAAATTATACATATTTTTTTATTGTAAACTAGGCCAGAAATGGTTCTTTAACTAGTAGTGAAAGTACTCGTAGCTTTCCAGTAGCAATAAAAAAAGGGAAAAAAAATTTCTTGCCAAATTGTCCATGGAGGTAATTTATTGAGGAGACTAATGTCAAATTGTGTGACAATTCAAAGCCATATTTTATAAAAAGAGAACAATTCCAAGTGATTAACAATTTTTTACAAAGAAAAATTCTGTCTTAAAAGTTGAAAGGACTTTGATTCATACGTGTGTAACATTGACCACTTTTATTTGTCATGAAAAGGTTTCTCTCTCAACACAACATTTGTTATGGTATGAAAAATTAACTTTTTAATTGTTCATTTAATTTATAACAGGAGTCTACTATGGAGTCAGTATATGTATTGTGACTTTCGCCTCTGCCATGGTAAGCTTACAATGTTGACTTAAAAATATAGAGAGATTTTGTTCTTTTTTGTGATAAGAAGGCTCTCTCTATGTGTATGACATTTTAATTATTTTGGGAATTTTTACAGATTAAAATTATTGACTTTTTTAATGAATGAAAGATTCTTTTAATTGACAAAAAATATATTTTTTGAATGACATTTTACAGGCAGTAGTCACATTGAATATCCATCATCGAGGATTTCGAGGTGTTAAAGTTCCACGTATTCTTCGTTTTTTAATACTGAGGTGTTGTGCAAAAATCCTTTTAGTTCAGAACAGTACAGAACCGCCTGATGAGCCAAAGGATCAACTTGAAAGTTTCAGAGAAATTCGTCTACAACTCAATGTAAGCCGATTACCCTCAATTTCCTCTTCTTTGTATCCGTACTAAATGTATTACATAATATCTTAGTTTCTTTTCAAAAATAATAATAAAAATGAAGAGTTTTCTTTGAAACCATGGAATGACGAATTCAAAAAAAATGGGGGATAAATTTAATATAAATATAATTTTAGTAACAGGAAATAGGGAGAGAAAAAGCTAAAATTAAATGGGGAGGGATATCCGTTCTAAAAAAAGACTTGAATTGACATTCAATTCATTGAGATGGGTCCCAAGACAAGCCCAAAGAGAAAGGGATGGAAGTGAAAGTGAATGGAAAGTTTCATTGGAGGGAAGGACCATGAAGAACATATGGAGAGATAAAAGATATTTAAATGAAGGTTACTTCCAGGTGTTTGGAAGAGGAAGAGACGAGATAAAAAATAAAGTTAAGGAACAAGTGCGGCGTAGTCGATTGATTTTAGTCTCTTTTACTTTTACCCATAGAGGCTAACTATATGGTTAGACTTTCCCCTCTCTTTTTTGGGGTTCTATTTTCCAGTATTGAATTCTTTAAGTTGGTTCATAAGCTCCTCTTTTCTAGGTTTCTAGGGGTGAGAAGATTTTCTAATCCCTCATTTCATGAAAGGGAACGGATCCACGCATACTTTCACGATTCACCTTCTTCAAAATTTTCTATGTAACTAGTACAGATACACCCCCTCCCTTTTTGAGGGAACAAAATTCTTTCTCTATCATTACTCCTTGTAAGAGGATGGAGGATGAATCTGAATAAAGATTGTGAGCTTTGGTACGACTCTCTTCTTTTCTTTTCATGGAGATTTTTGTACAAGTTAAAAATATTTTTTTTACAAGTTAGACTGTTAGATGCTATCCAAAAACTTGACAATCCTATTTGAACCAAATGTGACATTTATGGAAAATGTTTGTATGGGAAACAATGATGACTTGTAATATCGTTCAACTTTTATTGCTCTTTCGTTGTGTCTATTAGACACGTAGACTCGAGGGAATTTTATTAAGTTTCTTGTGTACAGAATACCCTTTGACCATGTCATGTCAATGCCTTGTAAAAAAAGGGAGAAAGTAGAAAGTAGGAGTTGAGAGTATTTGGGGTGAAAGAAATAGAAAACTTTCTCTTTTCTCTCTCTCTCTGTTATGAGTGTGGAGCTCATCAAAGAGACACAAAAAATGGGAGGGGGTCGAGGATGGAAGAAAAAGTAGTACAAAATTGTCTATAATACAAAAGAGAAGGAGAAAAAAAAGTAATTACTGAACAGATGGAACCCGGGAACACGTTCTCTATCTTTTGTCATTCTCTTTCACGTTTATGATTTTTCAATGCTCTAAACCCTTTCCCCTTGCTTTCTCTCTCTCTTTGGGTATTTTTTTGGTATTATTCTTTCGTCTACTTCCTTCGGGCTTTTCTTTCTCCTTTAAATATTCTAATCACGTTCGACTAAATGTGACCAACTCTTTTCTCTTTAGTTTTCTCTGTGACTTTCTCCAATGCTTTTACTCTGTACTGGAATGTACAGAATCACAATTTTCTTCTCTCATGTTTTTTGTACCATTGTCATATCTCCACAGTTTATATGGAATGTGGACTCTAAAAAAAAGAAGATGATAGAGAGGGAGTGGAAATAGAAATTGTTTTTCTTAAAATCAGAACATTTGTGAGCTTGAGTGAAGACATTTAATGCTACAGTTTTAAATGACAATTTTACCGGTGGATAAACTCTACAGATATAACAATTTTTTTAGTTTTTTTTTCTTATTCAAAATTATTTTTCCAAAAATTTTTTTAGCAGCAAAAGATAAAATCTGGTAGTCATATTTTAAGTAAAATGTGGTAACAAATCAAAAAGAAACTATTAAATTAATAATAATATCAAGAGAGTAGTAGAAATTATTTAAAGAACATGCAATTTTCAAGATTATTATTTGCATAAGAAACAAATAAAAAAGAAAAGTTAATTTCACAAAGAGAGAGAGAGAGAAAGAAAGAGTTGGCTAAATAAATTTTGTGAAAAATTGTAAAAGACTATTTTTCGTCCCAAATCTCTTCTTTTTCTCTCTCTCTCTCCATTTTGTAGAAATCCCACTCATAGTACTCATGTAGAGGCACATAGTGTGATTAATATTCTAGACTTTCTCTTTCTCTCTCTGTGTAAAAAAATTTTTCGTTTAGAGTTTGAATGACTGGACTGAGAATAAGAAAGATTTTTACAACTAAAAAAATAAAATTTCCATATAGACCTAGTCCATGGCCTATTTTTCACTCAATGGATTGGCTACAAGTTTTAAGGGGTAGGGGATGAAGGAACAAAGCGGAGTCATTACTTATTGTCACAAACGCCACAAAGTCAATAAAACTTTTCTCTGTTTGTTTTGCTGTAGTGGAAGAAGAATTGAGTCAATTTTTTAAAGATGGAGGGACCGTGTCATATTTGATGTGGTCTCACCGTCAAGAATGTCAATCCTTTGGTTTGACTCTATTTTTTATATGTATTTTTATTTACTTTTTCTTACAAATAGAATCCCCATCCTTATTTCTTGTCAGTGCACGTCAGGTTTGTATGTGGAATATCAAGTATCATTTCTGGTTCTACATGGACTAAAAAAAAGTATGGAGAATTATTATACATGAGATATAAGATGTTTTTTATGTAAATATTTGATTTGTCAATATACATTTATATATCACTTTTCAAAATTTACATGGATTTTTTTCATGTTCATGTCCCACCTTGTACATATATTTTTTTAAGTTTAAATATTGACTAACATGTACTGGGGGGTTTTTTTGGACAGTGCGTTTAATATAAAATATGGTCCATTTAAATGCAAGTTTTTGTACATTGAAATATTTTTTTAAAAAAACTCAGGGTATGGTAATTACATCCAAAAATGTGTTTCAAGAGGGTAAACAGAAGGATAAACGGAAGGAGAGAGAAAGTTGCCTTTCTCTCTGTGTGTTGAGTTGCGGTGACATACTCTAAGACATTTTTGGTGGCTTTTACTTATGTAAATATTTAGTAGCTTAACCCCAATTTTATTCCCGTCTCTTTTCACGTCATTATCAGTGGCTGAGAGTGAGAGTGCGTATAATGTACAATTTTGATTTTGATAGAAAAAAAGTAGAGTGAAAGTTGAGTAGCTTGACTAGGTTTGTTATTTTTTAGGAAAAAAACGAGGATGAGGATAGGATTGGAGGAGGAAGACTTGTAAAATTGATTTGTTTGTGGTCATTGAAGAAAGACTTAAAAATGGAGAAGAAGTTGATAGAAAAAGAGGGGTAAATCTGACATGTTGTTTTCAATTGTGATTGGGGGGGTTGTTGACAGGGTTTACATCCTCGAATGGGACATCGACTAGATCCACGATCAGCCAGCAGAAAATTCGACTACACAGACTTGATTCAACGGTCTCCTCGCTATGACCCAAAAGCTGATGAATTGGAGATGAAAATCATTCGTATTGCCACGAGAATTTGTGAGACGATAGAGAAATGTGAGTTGAGGACGGCAAATCAATTGCGGTTGGATGCGAATCAATTGGAATGGAAAAAGTTATCTCTTGTCCTCGACCGATTCCTCTTTTGGGCATTTCTCATTTGTACGTTCAAGCTGTACCTTCACACATTTTCTATATCTTATCATACAACTTTATCATGCCAATCAGACATAATGATGAAATATTATCATTTAAACTATCTTTTTTTCTTTTCTAGGTACTTGCATTTCCTCATCTGTGATCCTTTTCTCTTCTCCGTATGGCTCTTAGAATTCTATTTAAAAAATATATAAAAATGATGATATATTAAAACATGTTTTTTCTTTATTTCTTCTCATATAGGTACATGGATCCCATCAACAACTCATAAAAGATATAGAGAGGATATCCAAAAAAAATGAAATTTCATTTCAAGCTAGTACAAAATAAAAAGATTATATATATTATACTCCAATTCAATTTTTACATCGGAAAAAAAGAATTACACAACATTTAATAATATCCATGTGAGTTTTGTACAACTCGAATTCGTGGGGATACGATACAACACACACATGATTTTGTGTGTACACTGCAGATATATGGGAGTGACCATCGTTCATGTTTTACAGATGGATAAATACTTTATACTGGTATCTGACATAAATGTGTGTGTGTGTGGATTTCTATATGAGTCATTATTACTTGTGTCATACTTGAGGTAATTTTTTAAATTGTTATTATATGATAATATAATATAGACATAAATGTGATATACATGCTGATCTCATTGATAATCAATTATTAGTTGACAAAATAGGAATAGTGGGACATGTATAATTTCCACTATCACCATTTTCCTCTTACAGCTAAATTACAATCTTTTGATTGAGGAATGATCATTTAATTTTGATTAGACCTAAGTACACTCCCTCGAAATTAAAAATTGGATAATCCAAAAGTGCATGTTATTGTGACTGTGAGACGTCACTAAAGCTGAGTTTACAAATAAATAATATGGTACTTTCTATTCCGTGAATAGTACAGAGTACTCAATAAATTGAATTTAATGTAAGTGAGGTCATGACACATGGAGGAGTGACATTTTCATGGATGATGACAAAGTTTAGACACGATCATATATTGTTATAGGACATATAGGTATAGATAACAGAGTTTTAAAAAAAAACGTTAATGATGTGTTCACTTTTAATATATTTATTATAGACCACATATTATATATTAGTACTAGTACATGGATATGTAGCGTGTTACACGTTATTTGATTTGTTATTATTTTTTGAATGCATGTTATCTTTCTCATTATAATAAATTAGTTCAAAATGTTTATTATAATATATCTATTGCTTAACAGGCTGAATATTTTGGAAATGTTCAGGATAGATTTGCAATGAGATATAACAAAATATTTATTGTAGAATAAAATACAAAATTAGAATCAGTTTCGCGGAATGTTTTTTAAAGTAAAATAAAATCTTTCAAATTAACTAAATTTGATGAGAAAAAATTCTCACGTTTAGGGTGCTAGAATTGTATTAGAAAAAAGTAGTGTAGTCGATGATTATGTATTCTATATTTATTTACAGATTGACTTGTGTCTACAATTATGTAAGACAAATTATTTACTACTAGTCTATAAAATACATTACAAATTATAATGTTGAGTCCTAATGATTAATGGAAGCGAACACATGAAGATCTAAAATTATTATAAGGACTGTTGTAGGAATGTAAAGAAAAAAGATTAGTAAATATGAAATTATAATTATGCAGAAAAAACTACTACTAATAAAGCTGAAGCGCTGAGCTGCTCCATATTATGATTGATGAAACATTGTTGTGTCTTTTTTTCATTGAATTTCGAACAATGTTTGGACCAATTCTAGGCAAAAAAAAATTATCCAGAAAAAAGTGACACAGTGTCATTGTCACTGTTGAATTCATGAGACAACTAACTACACAGTTGGAAAATGTTCCGAGGGCCAAGAGTGACGTCATAATTTAATTTTTAACCAAAAAGTACTCTTCTCTGTCAATCCATAAAGCTTACTCATATATTTAATGAACATTACAATTTCCTTGTAAAATACTTAGTGCGAGTACTCTCTAATATCAAGAGGTTGACGATGACAGGAGGTTTTTACATATAAGATGAGACTATTTTGCATGGAATTTGTGTAATCGTTTGACACTTTGATGGGAAATGACTCGAATTGATGACTTGTATAATATAAATGGTCTTATATAAAGGTGAACAAAGTCAGCACATTTTTTGGAACATGTAAAGTTTAGTGAATGAAATGGGGTCTTAGACTTAATATATTATTTTTTATGTTACAAGACTTGAAATATAAAATCAATTTCAACTTTTCTTCTCAAGCCTCTCTCATTCCATATTACACTACGCAGAATTTCTCTTCTGGCTATTTCCGGCCCACACAAAAATGAGGGAAGAAAATCCCTGTAGAATTTTTAACAACTGAAAATAAGATGAATAAAATTTAGTTTTCTGGTTATAAAATACAACAAAAAAGGTAAAACAAATTCTAGGTCGTAAATTTATTTTCTATCATCTCGTCTCATGAATTTTAATAATTTGTCAGATTAAAATAATTATAGACTTTGAACCTAACAAGTAAATGCAAATCCTGAAATATTAGAATTTAATATTTTTAAAATGTATAAATCATGCATTTCTGCATGATACATGGAAAATGGACTTTTATACTTGTTAGTTTTTAATAGAATCTGGGACTCAAAGTATAATGCAAGTACATATAATATTCCATTCAATAGTGTTAAGAATAAGAGCTTAAACAATGACGTGTATTTATTTTTGATTAATTTGTTTGGAGGAAAAAGGAAGTGCCTTTATATTTGTTGGTGATGGACAGAAGAGTAAATGTTGACTTAGCTTTTATCACAATTTCCAAAGCATTAAGACGATTATAACTGAACTAACATGAGACTTTATATTCACTTTGATTATCAAAGTGCACTAAAGAGTGTTACAAAATAGTCAGTCCCTTGATGGAATTACAAGTCAGCATGTTGGAAAAAAGACTGTACAACGACTAGTGGAGCGGAAGAGTAAATCTGGATTTGAAGGGCTCTGATTGAATGACTAAATAGCATTGTTATCATTGTCTCCATGCATGTCACTAAAAAAACTTTTGTGGAAATGGTCTTGGAACTTAATTGAGTTTGTAATTTAATTGTCATGTGATAGTCTCATAAGTAAGATTAGGTCTAAGAGTATTATAAAAATGAAATATTGTTATTCATTTGAACTCTCTCTCTCTCTCAACATGGGGAACACTGATCGTGAGTTCAAGGTTATATAAATTGGGAGCAAAAAAACAAAAGTTTCGGGTCATTCCTTGGAGGTAAATGTTGTGTAAAAAAAATTGAGAGTTGAAAATCAATAGAAAATGGAATATAATGGAATCATAAAAAAATGGAGAGATGCTTTTGACATGAATTCTTTTTTTTTCATGTCTCATAATGTTTAGTACAGTCTACTATCAACAATAACAAGAAAGATATATTATACTCGTATTTTTTAGTGTCATAATAATTTTATGGATTAAATTTCTATCAATAGACTATCATTCCAATGACTTTTTTCCAAACAATCTTGCAGGTTCTATCTTTATGTAGACTCATACAGTAAACCACATAAAAACAAGTGGAATCATCAAAAAGAAGTTTGATGAAGACCTTCTACCTTGAGATTTGATTCATTTTAAGTAGTATAAACGATAAAAATTCTCAATCTAACGATAAGACAATAGACTCAAAATGTGTACAGAAAAAATAAGACATTTTTGATAAAATTCTTTGACATTGACAAAAAATAATTAATTTTATTACCCTTTCAACTCATGGAGATGGATTTTTTGTTTGGAACAATTTTGTCTGTAGTAAGATTAGTTACAAGATCTTTTCTATGAGTCTCTTTTTTAGAACATATGTAAAATCGTATTTTATCTGTTGATCCTTGGATTGTCTAAAAAAAAGTTCTTTTGGGGGGTAAAACTTTTGTTCGTCGTCAAGTATGCATAACATGGTTTGCCTTTTATGCCTAGAAAGCATTGCCAATACCATCCGTAAAATGTAGATGAGATGCTAAGAGAATTTTTTTTTGGCTTGTATCGATTCACCATCTAATTTGTGTATATTTACATTGGTCTCTTGGAACTCATTCCTTGTATGTGTGTGTGGAGGGTGGTAAAAGAGCCATGTTAAAAATGAGTCTCCATTGGCATTAGTGACACGACCTCCTAGGTACGTGAACCATGTTTCCGACTGGCTTTCTCTCTCTACCAATGACGTCTGGCTAAGTCAGTGACTTAGACTCATGCGGGTATTGGGTGTATGTATGGAGAAATATATGGGAGAAATATTGTCAAATGACAATATGAGACTCTCTCTCTCTCTCTCTGTCGGATGTCTCATACATACATTATTTTCTTACTTCCGAGGAATGTTGATATGGATGTAATTCCAAATATGCGTGTACCCCCAAGTCTCTCTCTCTCTCTCTTTGTGTGTTGGATTTTTGTACAGAAAAAGAACTTTTCAGGTTCAGGTCTCAAACGATTTTTGGCACTCTGACTTGTCTTCCATCCATGGCATAATGGTAATGGAGGCGACGTGATCCTTGTTCTACTCCAAAGGGAAGATTATGCAAGTTTATCGGGTAAATGACAATGTCATGTCAAGGCACAAGATGCCAAAATCGACCAATTTGACAAAAGTCAAAGAATATAATTTATACCGTTTGTTTCCATTTCTATTTATTTTACATAATTTTGTCGTTTCAAATTTTATTTTACAACATGTTATCAGTAAATTTATATTATGAGATAAAGAGTGTAGGAAACTGAAAGCAATATTTTGTAAAAAAAAAAGAATGTCAACTGACTTGAATAATATTTTAAATGTAATGAGGAGATTTTTATTTTTAAAGAAAAAATAAGATGGAAGATGGAATTATATTTTTATTCATTAAAATTTATCTTTTTGGATCTCATGAATGAAATTTTGTAAATAGAAGCCTTTTATTTTTGGTTATAAATAATTTTTAACTTGTTATGAAAGAAAGAAAGTCTTATCGTTAGTCTGCGTAGTTTGTAATTGAGATTTTCTAGGTTGAAAGATGTGGACAGCAAAAGTTTTTACAACTGGGGGGAATATTTTCATAAAGTCGAAAGTAGTAAAATGCAAGTTTTCCCTTCCCTTGAAGGCGTTATGTGGGAGTCCCAAATTTGGAACTGGAAAATCCGAGAAACTAAACCACATCTTCTCACTGTCTCTCTTTTGTCTATATCCTCCCCCCTCCGCATCCTTCTCCAAGTTTCCATGAAATATTCAAAGAAAAGTTGCTGTCATGTCAAATTTCAAGAGAATGTCATGTCTTGTCCAAAAATATTTTTTATTCAAGAAATTGTTGAATGAGAAGAGTATAAACTTGTTTGAATTTTGATTTTCAGGTTTTGTCGATAATTTTGAACTCGTTCAATTTATTAATTAAATTCTTTTGGAACATCTCAGCTCCATCAAAATTCTCATACAAAAAATTGTGTCACCAAAAGATGGTTTGTTATAAAAAAGTTAACAGAGCCACGTGTGATGATGAACTTGGCTGGTTTATTGTATTTGTAGAGTTTCTAATAAAATAGACTGATTAATTTGTAACTCAAGAGTCACCTTTAAGATTGAAAGTCAAAAGATTTCTTATTTTGTACACACCTAAAGTACACAAAGTATACTGGCGTCTATTCATTGAATCCAGAAACGATTAGTTTTTTCTTTCTTCTGTACTCAAAAATTATGTAATGGGTTGCCTAATAGTACGAGAGTTTATTTAAAGTCTAATCTGGAGTCACAAAAATATCCTTCATTACAATCTAACTTTTCAAAAGTCATTAAAATGAAAAGCATGTTGATTCTAGTCAATAACTTGTTCCATTTAAATTTTTGTTTAAAAAAAAGTTTTGTATTTCTAAACATAATATTTAATTCAAAGAAAAAAATGATTCAATTAAATTATGACAAGATGAAAGAGTGAAAAATATTGATTTTAAATTCTAAATCCTCTTTTTGATCAAGAGTTTTAGGATTTTTAGTGTATTTTTCTATTTTTGGAGAGACTGAAAAGTGCAGAGCAAGATACTGAAAATTATGAAAAAAATAAGTAACTGAATAAAAAAAATTTGATATAAAAAAAGGTTTCAAAGTATTAATTTTCCAGTTAAAAAAATAAATTTCTTGAAGGATTCACTTTAACGTAGTTCAGTACAAAACTAGAAGTGAGCCATTATTAATAATAATTTATCAAGTTATCAATGAAAGGGTCCATTGAATTAAAAGTAGAGAGACCCTAATGTTTAAAAAAAGTAAATAAGAATGAAACAAAACATTAGAAAAGTAGGTAACTGTATAACTAGTAGAAATGGGAAACCGAAATTATTGTTGGGAATGTTTACACAAAAAAAAGTGATATAAGTTATTATAGAAGGTTTATTTACAAAACAGGTTATATGTTACATTTAGAGGATACACAAAAGTCAAATGATTGTTTTCATATGATAAATATGTGAGTAATGTGACTCTCTCTCTAAGTAAAAAAACAAAGGGGAAACCGTATTACATGATAATATTTTGCTTCCGTAATGTACATTCCTCACAGTGTATATACCTGACCATATGAAATACCCGGGTAAGATGGGGATATAGTGGACTACGTGCCCTCAGTCACATAGACTATATCAGTTGTGTACATACCATGACATGGAACTCGTCATATGAGGCCATTTTACGAGGTAAGTAAAGTGTGAGATTTTAGTCTTAATTAATATACTCACGAACAATGGTGCGAGTGAGATTGTTGCAAAAATTTTGCAACATAAAATAATAATAATACGTCTCGATAAAACAAGTATGTAATAGTCTACCTACTAAAGATACAATGTATATACAGGGTGACTCATATTAGAAGGAAAAATATTACTGTACACCCTGTACATGAGTGGTGTACGTGATGCCAGTTGAATTTTTTTTTACACAAACGACTGTCAAAGGAGAAAGAGCATAGACCTTTTTTTATTATTAGTTGGACATTTAAAGAAGAAGCAGGAAGGATTGATTCAAAGTGTTTTGGTTGTTGTGAAAATTAAAGTTTAGAAAAAATCGTACCTAGTGAAAATTCCTGGAGTTTGTGAACTCAACTAGTTGAAAAGTGTAAATAAATACTAACTGAGGGGGGAAAACGAGCAAAAACAGTGGCGGATTGTCATCATCAACTCTCAAATCAGCTGTTTTCAAGGGTATGATAATGTCAATATTAAAAAAAACAAGTTATCTGCTTTAAACTGTAAATTTAATTTATTAAACTTAATCTTGTGTTAATTTATGATGCATTTTATTTTTATTCTTTTCATTTTGTAGGTTCCAAGAGAGACTATTTTAAAGAGTTACACTCCACTTTTAACTATTCAACTGTACCAACGAAGAATTGTTAATTGAATTTAGAAAAAAGCAAGAGATATACAAGGGAATTAAGTTTCAACAAAAAAGGTATCTAATTTTCCCTATTTCTGTTCGACTGTCAGTCTGTTACTCACATATTTAATTATGTCAGTTAGATTTTTAGAATTAGAATTTTATAATCATTCAACAGATCGTAACTCTACTAAAGTTTATTGACGTAATATATTGAAAAGAAATTTCAAAATCTTGAAATTCAAAATTTGAATTTAAAGTCAGGCTTAAAAACGTATTTTTCACTGACTGTAAGACATTGACCGTTTGTGTTGATAAGAATATTGTGTAGTATCTTGTTGTAGATTGTGAATTAACCGATAATTATAAAATTATACGTCATCATCCTAAATTCATAATATAGATATTTAGTATACATGGTGAACGTGTTACTCGATACATGGATACGTAATATTATCAAAGAGTTTTTTAAGTAGACGTCAATCCTCTCAATTTATTTGCTTGATCCATTAAGTTCAGGTATATTGCGTATTATTTTTGCTAGTTGCAAATACCAAGTCAGTACTTTACAAGATTATTATAGCTCAACATCACGAATCTGGAACGTGAAAAAATTTAAAAGGAATTTCTCTTCCAAGTTTGTTTTGCAGGTCAGAAATAGCTCTCCTATACATCTGTGTATATAAAACACATTAGGCTTTCTAGAGTGTTATGGTGTTGACATATAATTGAATGGACAATAAAGTAATCATAAAAGTTGTTATTTTTCACAAATAATAATAATAATTTTTATTGTTGTTGTGTGTTATAGAAGAAAAGTGAGCACGCTGATATTGTCAAAATGGGAATCGAGATAAAGAGTGCAAATATCTTTGGCGGACCATACGTTTCGGATTACAAGCCAAAAGAAAAACTTCCTCGGAGGGATCCTCCACCACCTCCACAATGTCAAATACCGCCGTCCCCCCACACCTCAATGTTTCCCCTCTTCAAGTTCTTGAAAGAAAAGTTGAAAGATGGGAATGAAAGACCTGGATTCAGATAAGATATCCGGACACATTTTTTTTGGTCCGTGAAAACCAGACGATATCCGCTTGTAATATCTTTTGTATATAACTCGATTCTTACAATTTGCAAGTTACAAATTTACATGGTAATTTTATTACGTATATAAGTACTAACACGCGTTTAAGATTTTATATAATAGGAATATAACTTGTACAATTTTCGAATGTCTAATGCTAAAAGTTTTTATTTTATTACATGCGAGTTTTACGTGAAACGAATTAAAATTGAACTGAAATAACTCTCTCGCTCTCCTTTTAATCATGTCAAGAGTAGATTGACAGGACCCAGTATCTTATTCGACCGTTTTTTTATTTAAAAAAACCAAAGTGTAAAGAAAACAATGAACAATGTGTAGAGATCCAATAATATAATAACACTTTTTATTATCATGAGGACAATGTGTAATACAGAGATGCCATTTTAGTAGAGGGACTGTTTTATTGATTTAATTTCGTTGAAAAAAGTTATACTGAAATCTTACTCTACTTTAATTTGCAGACAGGTTACTTGTACACCTAACTTGATCTAAGGAATCTTTGTAAAACTTTTTGATGAATAATATTGATATATTCTAGTAGTAAATATTATACGATGAATTCATCACGAAAAAAACTCACACATTAAAGTATTTGTCACGGTGCATCACGAATACTTACAAATAATTACTATAATTAATTAGTCCTTTTTAAATGAATCTCAAACTGTTTGAGAGATTTCTGAAAGATACAATAATAATATTTAATGTGTAGCCAAAGTATATCCCTAATATGTAACAGACCATTCTTGACAAGTTTCAAAACATTTATATTAATGTAAAAACAAAATTTTATAATTTTTCCAAAATTAACTCTTCTATAAATAATATTATTCAAAAAAAGTAAAAATTGTGGAGTTGCTAATACAGTTTGTACAACTACACAATTCTAATCTATATCACAATATTCACAATCTAATGTAATGCAAATCATAATGTTCAAAATTATCAAAAACATAAGTGCAAGCAGTAACTGGAATGCTCGGAACATTATAATTGAATAGATAGAGCAGTTTACATCATATAATATAACTTTGTACTACATATATTTATGAGATAGTTGTCTATTAATATGGCCGTATTTGTATTTTACCAATGAACTTACAAAGACTTTCAGCAATATAATTATATCTCTGTATGAGTAAAGAGTCTCTACCAAGATTCGTACAAGTATGTTAAGAGGAATCATGATATAAGAATTCCTTTAGAGTCCTTACTCAACCCGTCAATCAATTTTGTGTTAGTATTATTCATCATGATCATGTATGTTCATTGAAATTAATTTTGTTGCCTATATAATTATTATATTTCATTTTTCCTCTTATTTTTTATACAATTAAATAAAATATATAATAATGTCTAGTTATGTATTTCTTCCAATCAAGAAGAAGTTAGTTGTACTCATTACTTGCTACTGAAAAAATGACGCAATTTAACTGATTAGTCTCTCGTAGACTCGTAGCATTTGAATGAATCTTTGGTCAAGCCATGAGAATTTCATAGCAATATTTATTTATAGTCCCAAATCTAGAACTGTTGTGGCGTACTGGTTATTCGTTCTTGTGTGTAATTCGATCATGAGCGACAATTATTAATATTATTATGTATTTATTTTAAATTACTACGTCATAAAAGTATTTACGGTAGAAAGTGTTATACAGATATTTAAATATTATGAAAAAAAAGAAACGAGCTGAAAATTAACAAAAAATTATGGGACTGTACAGCACTAATGATTAATGTTTAAGTGAGTGTTCTATTGGTTTTGTTTGATGAACTTTAATTTTGTGCAAAGTTTAATGGCCTCAATTTTTATCATAATATTACTTTTTCTCAATTTATATTAAATATTAAGCAACAAATGTATATATCAATTATGTACCCTGTGAAGGTTATAGGATCTCGAATAAACGTATAGACGTCCGATACGTATCTCGTGTTAAATGTGTATTGTTATTTATTTATCTTTGTCTAATTTCTCATCCTTGACTAAAGTAAAAGGATGAGTCGCTCGATGGATTTCTGCATAAAAAAAGAGGGAAACTAGGGAAAGAGGAAGAGACCGCATGGCAATAAAAATTACTAAGACTCTAAGACTAACGATAAGATTAAAAATTAGAACTGAATTGATTGGCAATTTTCACTTAAAATTCACACGGAAAAGTTCAACTGGACAAGGGTCAGCAATCGTAAATCATCAGCGGTAAGGGTCAAATTTCAGTTATTTTATTCCGTTCCATTCTTGCAGTCACTTTAATGAAGGCATTATTTGATGATAATCTGTACAACTTGACTCCTCTCCTTAGGAGGCTCTCACTGTCGTCAGTTACATTTTGCATAGGTAATTTATATTCATGTACATGATTGTACATATTAACAAATGCAGAAAAAATTTGATGGTGAATTGGAAAAAGGGCCACTTGAACTCTTTGTTGACCTGGACCTGACCTGGATTTTTCATGTA
>JAQIVZ010002179.1:0-23114 GCA_034700945.1 Arrhopalites spinosus
GATATTTCCTTTTCCCTTTGAAAAGTGATTCGTCAATTTGCACAACACAACCAATGCCACCCATTTTCTCTCTTTTTCATACAAACGGACACACATCTCTGCAAAGATTATACCAGTCACTGACCGTTGGTTCAGCCCGCCCTGTTTGTTTTACTGTGTCTGTGAACTTTGTCATATTAACCCAGTGATACACAAGTTCCATTATAGAGCAGAGGGATAATTTGCTGTTACATTTTCCGTTAAAATCTGTGAATGTGAAGAATTTGTTGTTTTTTCTGATTGACACGAATGTACTGCACTTTTTAAATCTTAATGTCGGAATATTATTAGAAGTTCCATCCAGTAATCTTTTTTTCCTGACCGTCTCTTTTAATTCACCTTGGCATAAATTGCCGTTGATTTCGCGCTGGCACTTTTGATTTACTGGAAGTAAACTTTTTGATTTTAGATAATTAACACACTTGATCTCGTCAGGAATCACGTTTTTATTAAAAGTCTTTTAATTTCATTGTAATAAGTGAGGAACGAATGGGTCGAAAGCAAATGAAGTATGAGACTAATTTCCCGAAAAATAGAAGGGGACTATATAAGTGAAAAATTATGAGTCATAATTTATGCCTTAGTCATTTACTTACAAAATCAGATTTCTTCCAAATTACATCCAAAACTATAAACCTACATAATCTTTTTTAAGAATTAGTGTAACAGAAGCAGTGTATAATTTGGGTGACTTAAGGATGTAGGACTCAGTTCTATGACTCATGAAAGGTAGGAAAGGTCATCAGAATACTTTTAAAATATTTTTGGAATGACTAAATGTCCAGTGAAATGTTGGATCACATACTATAGCAATGCATATACCCTTGATCACATACTATAGCAATGTATAAAATATGCGATCACATACTTTTTTGTGCGATCACATATTGAGGCTGGGGCTTGTACACCGATCACATACTAAAGGAGTACCGGATGAAAGTGTGTAACAATCCCATCCCCCCTTCTTTTCCTTGAATTGTTTGATACTTATACACTCCACCCACTTTCTAAAATCTCATGTTCAAAAAGTATTATTTTTGTTTCAATCTTAAACATAAATTTTATTTTCCATCTTAAGATGAGCTACTTCTTTTTTGGTACTTTGTCTGTTGTCACAAATTCATGGATTGTTTGACGAATGGAACATTAAGAGGCATTTAATTGTTTATTAATTAAAATTAAATCTAACTATTTAATGGTTCAAAGAAAATCCATGATTGTCAGTAAACAAGTTCTATTATTACTTGTGTTGTACCAAGGAATCTCAACTAATTTGTTTATTTCTCGATATCTGTGATGCCAAGAATTCAATCATTAACAGAAAAAAAGCTTTTGTCGTGTTCTAAAAAGTCGCAATGGGTTTATAAATAGCATAGACAATGTTTTTTAGCTCTAAAATTAACTAAATTAACTTTTGACTAATTTTAAATTTTGACCTTTGTCTTGTTGTATCACAATTCGAAAAAAAGCGAATCAAATGAATACAAGGATGTACAAAAAAACTCTATTTACTGAAAGTAGAAACAGTTTTTCTGACAATTAAAATCATGCTAATAAAGTAAAATTGAACATCAGAGAAATCTTTTTTTTTGGAATAAACATTAACCAAAATGGTATAGAAGGTTTAGTTGAAATGTTGTAAAACATGAAGGTAAAACATGAAGGTAAAACATGAAGGTACTTATTTGCTCTGATTCATTTATGTGATGATGGTTGACAAGGATTAGTCTTGCCGACAAGAAAATAAAATGCATGAATCAGTTGGCTTCTGCCTCCATCATCATCATCACTGTCTCTTACAAACTAAAAGTTGAGCAGAGTATAAAAGCCAGCTGTAAGCTCTGCCATATTTGTATTCTTTTCATAGCCGCCCTGGACAGGACATGGTGTTACATAAATGTTTGCTTCCACCACTTACAATTTATTATGGGGACGATAATATGTATAAAAGGAGAATTCCCTGTGTTTAATGTCTGGTGTCATACAGTTTACTATGATGCAACTCCCTATTCCTTCCTTTGATATTTCTACACTCCCTTCAAACCTCTCAACCTTCATCATACTCCTATCTGTACTCATAGCTATATGTATCATCAATGGTGACCACAATAAACTCGACAACTTCACACTTGTTTTTTAATGTGAATAACCATCGGCCTCAAGCTTCAACCATTTTCTGTAAAACCCAAAGCCTCAAACCATTTCTACAAAGTTTTTCATGGATAGTTTTCAATTTTAAAATGAATACAGAAAACTTGTGCCTCATATTGTGACAAATGCTATTTATCGCCTGTTCAAAATTTTCACTTTAATTCTCTCCCTCTCTCTCTCTCTATACAAAATGGGAGTCTGATTGTTTTACGCTTACCAAAAAGAGAGGTACATACGATACAATGGGGTGCTTCATTTTAGTGTCCAGTTGAAAAGAAGGGGAGATTTTTTTTATCAAGTGGTGTCGTGTGCGAGGGTTATTATGCAACGATTTATCATTGTGAGCATGCATTAATTACTCTATCTCTCTCTCTCTCTCTAGAAACATACAAAAGGACACCATCACGTAAACAGTTATGGTGTCCTGCTTTACAATCACTGCCAAACAAAAATGATTAGATTTTCTTACAAACTTAATGTACAAAATTAAAGTTAATTTGGATTAATATAATTCTACAAGTTAGATAGTACTCTGTCACATGAAGTACAAACATAAAGAAAAGATATTTAATTACAATTTAGTTTAATTTCTTCAATACTATTTTAACACATTCCTTAAATCATTGTTTGATAAACTTTTACAAAAGATTAACTAACAGTTTAGTTGTTTTTTTGGGTATCAAAATAAAATTACAAATGACTGGCTAATCTGTAAATCTAGGGGGAGAAACCTTTGGTGTGAATTGTGATAGAATCATTCATCAATCAAAATGAAAAGTTACATATTAATAGGTACATACACAAAAAGTAAACTACTCGTTATATTCTTGTTAGAATGAGGCCTTCAAAAAAAACTAACAACTTTTCATGGTGATACTCCAAGTGTGAGCATTCGTGGATGGGGATTACATGAAACCATACAGGATACTTGTAAAGTAATTCTCCCTTTCTTTTCTTGTACAGATGAAACACATTGAAAGAAAGGGTTGGATATGACAAGAAGGGTAGCAGGAGCAGACGAATGGGGGAATTCTAATCCGATTCAGCTTCTTTTATTTCAGAGAGGAAGAGGTTCACATGTTCGTTGCTTTTATTCCATCCTTTAGACTTTGTAGGGTCACTATTTACATGGAGAGAGAGTTGCTTCATCAATATGCTCATTCTTTTTTATTTGTAGAATCAAATATAAATGTAAAGCAAAACTGTTTTTTACAAGACAATTTGGCAAAATAATATTGTAAGAACAAGAGAGTACAAGAGTGAATGTTTGTACGATGAAATGCATCTTTTTCTCTTTCTTTTTGACGTCAATCATTGATTGCATAACTGTCAATGAACATGTGGTAAGAGCCAACTCCCTTTCAATAATTTAATTTACATAAGAGGCTCTTACTCCGCTATTTAACACACACAAAATGAACCCTCCATTTTAGATCAAGCATTCACCACAAACCATTGTACACTCGATTGTCTACTACAAAAAAAAGAGTCGTAATGCTCAAATAAAAGAAGTTGAGTATGATAAATAAAGGGATCAAAGAAATAAAAAATACTTGTAAATTAATACCACATCAAAACATTGTTAGTTAAAAGTCTCCTCATCTTAAATCAATCAAGGTGAGCATCACCTTCATAAAACTAAATATTCAATCCTTGTTTCTAACTCGTGTAAATCCTCAAGAGTCAGAATGTAAACCCTGACGACTATTAATTAATTTTAAATGTACAAACTATCATATTGATGGTTTCTCCATTTTAAGACAAGTTTTTGTAATGATACAAAAATATTTTGTATATTTTTAAAATATTGAAAAAGTCAAATTTAAAGAGAAACAAAAACCAAATGAAACACAATTAAAAACTCGTCAATTAAATCCCCAAGTTAAAAAACATATTCTCAGAATGTAAGTGCATAAAATTTAAGTAATTTTTCTTGTACAATATTTGTAACCCATGTAAAAAAAACAAACTAATAGGGCAGACGGCCACCTTTACATAGATGAGCCTTGTATAATTTATACAACCATGATTTTCCTTCGTTATGTGCTATTTGCCCTGCTGAGTACACAAAAAAAAGTTGTATCCATCCAAAACAAGAAAATTTCCATACAATCTGTAAGATGGTTGAAAAAAGAGAGAGTGAAAAAAAAATAGTTTGAATATATATCACGATTCTAGTGGGGCGAAACCCCACACAAAATAAAGTACAGTCAGTTGGAAATAAATATAAGGGGATTATTTTGACTGCATGTTTTTGGAATTGAAAAAAAGAGAAGGAGAAAAATGTACACAACCAAGGGGGAGAGGAAAGAGGAGGATGTTGTAGGAAGTGTAGAATATAGATATAAATATACACACACATACACACACACACCAAAAAAAGTGTATGGAAGAGGGATGATAACAAGAAATTCTTGTACCATTGTCGTAGCTCTTGTTTCCACTCTTTTAATATTGAATGATATGTCACAATGAAAAATCATTCTAGAGACATGCACATGTGGAATTATTATCTTGAAGAAGCATTAAATATAGTAAATTTACTAATGTCTGACTCTGTGTGTTTTCAACAGAAAAAAATGCACATGCATATAATTCTGTTGTGACTCCAGACTGCATATATTACAACATGTTACTCATAGTCATGTATATTTAAACATAACATTTCTTGATCGTTCAAGAGTTTTTTTTTACTAAAAGAAAAGTAAAAAAAATTAAATATTCACTCAATGTGATTATAATAGAGATAGTTTTCATAAATAAATTTAAAAATTTAATATTTATGATTGGAGGACGTGAGAATTTCTTGGAAAAAGAATAGCACCTCCAAATAAAAGTGTGGCTGACAAGTGATTGTGAGGATACTCGTATCACTATAAAAAAAATTGATATCCATATCCTCAGCTATTTTCAGTTGATTTTTTTGAATCAAGAAAAATAGAGAGAGAGGGGAGTATAATGTTATGGCCTTTGAAAAAAAAATTTTTTTTGAGGAAAGCAGAATGTGTCCATTGGTGATGAACATGGAATCATATCCAGAAAAATACATGCGATTCATATAGAAAGTCACGGCTCATTTGTGTGCCACCTTGGGCAGTGCCAATGCAGCTCAAGTCCTGACTCCCGTCTCTGTTTGAGAAAGAGGAGGAAGTGTATGGAGGGTATAGTCCTGGTTTTAGTGATATACAAGTTGCCAAAGTGTATATGAAGAGAAGGATGGTAGGGGTTGGTGAATGTAAAGGAAGGAACAGAAAGAGGGAGAGAGAGAGACGGCAGTGGTTGTGGCGGCTGGGCTGGAGAATGGATGAATCCATCAGACACTGGAGAAGGAGCTGTTGGCTTAAAGCCTAGCTTGAGCGATTGTCAAAATCCATTGTGGAAGGAAAGCGAACCCCGCGAAGGCGATGCCAGCTTTTCTATTCAAGCCCATTTATTTCCTCACTCTCGTCCGTCTCTTCACAAACCATCACATAAGATGCAAGTTAAGTTGAACCAAAAAACTTGTGCTTGTGCTCTCCCAACCATCCTTCTCTCTCCCTCTCTCTCATACATAATGCATCACACATTAGTCTCATCTCTTGTAATGTGACTTAAGTATCCCCCCCTCTTTCCATGCTCGCCATACCATATGGACAACTTCTGACTCACTTCAATCATCTTGAGTCTTGAGTCCATTTACCTTGAATAAAAAAAAATGAATTTTATTTTTTTTAATTTGTCAGCAACAAATGCCTTCATTTTTAAAACCACTTTTTTTTATTCTATTCTCTCTCCAACACTTTTTATTTATTTTTCTCTTGTAGTCAACAAAAGAGACCCAATTTCCTCAAGTGTATTTTTCTTCACCACAATTCTCGCCTCTTATTTAGTCACTATTACCAACATCACATGACAAACTACAATTTTTATTCTACACATTTTATTTTATAAGGACAAAAATTATTCTTGTATTTTATATTTTTGCATTTTATTGTAATTTTTATTGAACTGTACCCACTACTACTACAGATGCAGATTGTACTATAATATGTACAATGTATAAATGTATTGGGGAAAAAAATTCTGCTTGAGGAAATGATAACAACTATGTATACTTGACTAGCCGAGCCCCTCATAATATAATGACTGTAATTAAAGACAATAATCAATGAACCACAGTGAATTGTGGAATAATGTGTTATCACGCAGTGTTAATTGTTGTGTATAAATATTTGAACATTGTATCACGTCATCAACTATCTCAAAAAAAACAAAGTCTCAAGAAACATTGTGTCCTTTGTAGCCTCAAAAGAATTTTACAAGATATTTTTATATCTCATTATTCCAATTATTAAACTTTGGTAACAAAAGAGTCTCCAACAAACTGTGAATTTTAGACTATGTATGATGCAATCTCCTTGGAATGCTTCTTTTTTCCATTCTAATGGACATGCATTTTGAACTTTTTCTATTAGAGAGAGAGAGAAAAAAAAGATGGACGAATTGGGTGGGTTGAATCGTTTAGCCAGACAGATATCTCTAGAGAGAAAGGATAACAGAGCTCTATCACTTTTCATTTGGCTCGGTGTCCTCTTAACTTATCCTCCATAGGCTCCTCACACTTCTAAGTTGTACAGTTGGAATACACAAGTAACATTCATTTATATTATACATATGAAGGGAAGTGCGATGCCGCGTTTACACGGGGAGAGCATCATGTTATGTACATAATAAATGTATGCTATAATATGTGTAGTCCTATGTTAGTATCTGTACATTAAAGTGTGTGTACATACCTTTGGTAACTTCTTTTCTCTCTTTTTTCTACATGGGTGGGCTGAGAAGAAAATGTGTTGCTGCTGAAGCTGCGGTGTGGATAGAAAATCGCCGGTATGATTTCATGGCTTACTTGCTCAATATTTAACTGGTTGCAGGTTCCTCTCCGTGTACATATTTTCTCTTATGTTGACTACCATTTTATATGTAAGAAAATGTTTATATATAAATATAGTAATGTTACATTGTAACAGAGAGAGAGGGGAAATTTCATGAAATGTAGAGCCTTCATATCTACAATATGAGTATAAAATATGTGAGCATATTCCCCCTAATAGACTCTATACTCTGTCTTTATTGTATATATATACAATCCGTCAGTTTCACGAGTATGTGTCACAATGTGGAAGCTGGCAGGAGGTCTGTGCTTCCAAAATCACATTTTATTTATTACAACCTCCTTTTATACCTTCCATAATGATGACGAACAAAATACTTGGGCTAGGCGTATCACAGAAAAAAAAACTTTTTCTCTCTCCTTTTCGTTCCATTGTACACAGACAGAGAGAGAGAGAGAGGCCAAAAAAAATTGTAGAAAAGCATGGAACAAGCTAAATATATATCGAAAGAGATTTCCTTCAATTTTTTAACTCCATCAACACAGACACTGTAAGTTTAAGTCTTGCCCCTTGTAAACTTGTAAGAAAGATGATGAGACCTCGGCATTTCAACATTTATTGATGTAAACTCTCCTCCTCCTCCATATGTGAAGTATAACGTATTTTGTAGAGTGTTTTTGTGTGAGTCTAATTTATTTATTTTGACAACATGTGTAGTATACACTTGGTTACTTTACAGCTACATCTCACCGCTTTAATCTAATTTAATTATTTCATTGAGATGATTTAGTTACTCCAAATTTTTTTTCTCTGTCTCTCTCTCTCTCTCTCTCTCTCTCTCTCTCTCTCTCTTGTTGTTGTTTAATTTAATTTGATTACCCACCGTGTGGTCATAATGTTAAGCTGTCATGAACATTCTGTTGTGTCCATTTAAAATGAATATTATTTTGACCATGTTTTTCTTCTTACATTGTACATAATGATATGTATAGAAAATGTGTTGATACCAAAATTGTTGAGTAAATATTGACACCAAGAGAGAGAGAAGAGAAGAAGAGGGAGAGAACAAATGTTGATGAAATGGTTTCATAAAGGAAATTTGGAACAAGTCTCAAGCCCTAGACCATCATTTTGTACACTTGACTCCTTCCTTTCATATTACAATTGACTGGCTGGTAGACAGAGAGAAAAGAAGAAAGAGGGGGGAGAAGTTATAAAAGGAGAGAGAGAGAGAGAGAGAGAGAGAGAGAGTGAAAAAATACTCGAATGGAGTAGTTGAAAAGTTTCGAAATCACATTGGAGAGTTACAGAATACATCAAGTTGAAATTATTCTAGAGGACGTGAGAGAGTCTCTGACCCAGCATTGTCAAAATGAGTGTGAAAAGACGAGAGTTTGGATCGATTCATTGATGGGAATTTAGTATTGAATGAGAAGGAGCAAAACGGCCCTAGTGTGGAGAGTAAAATGGCAGTTTACTAAATTAAGGTTACGGGGACTACTCATGGGTGAATTATTATTGTCTTTGTGGGTTCTTTTTTTTAGGTGAGGGAATTGTGTAAAAATTCAATCTGAGAGAGAAAGAGAGAGAAAAGCTCAGAGCATTTCAGCAACTTTTTCGCTTCAATCGTCAGAGTCGAAATTTGTATAGAGTAACTACTCTTCTCCTTGGAGTCTTTCGTCTTTTAAAACTCTTTGGGATAGTACCTACTCAGATTCAGGCAAGGATCTTTCTACAAACATGCTCGTGGTTGTATTCGTGCCATGTATTCCTTTCTTCCTCCTCTCCATTCTATGTACATATCTTCCATCCATATCTCTCTGTATAACTTTTGTCTCCCTATAGCCAAATCGGAGAGAGTCCATGCTCTGCCATGGTCTCGTCTCCTCCACCTACGAGAAGAGGAGTATTCAAAGGCAAACTTTGTCTATGTATCTGTATCTACAGAATAGAAATGACTGGATAGAATGAAAACGTGCGGTGGTGGTCGGACTCGCTCTTGTAGATGAGAAGGGAGTCGTAGTCGAGGCTGCGGATACATATATATATATATATATATACATATACATGTATATGCACCCGGAACGATACTTGAGTTTGGGAAAAGGGGAAAGAAATCGATTCTCTCTCTCTCTCTACCTTACTGAGGTATAAGCATAAATGTTGTACACATTCATGTATTATTATTATATGTTGAAGAAGGTGCTTAGTCGTAAAATGTACTAAGTACCACACAATGAATACTTGTGTGTGTTTTTGTGTATTACATATTCCCATAGAAAGAAAATGTATGCATATTTCAACAATGTAGAGGAGACGCCATTTATATCTATTTATTACATATCATATAACTTATATGATATAAGACAAGAGCAAGTTATATAACATATATAATCGTCTCTTATAATGGTGGAGGTTGGATTGTGACGAGTGAGGACCATGTTATGTTACTTTACTTACTTATCAAGTTCTTAACTGTAATATAAAGGAACACATGGAATTTCTCGAGTTGCTTGCGGGAGATTCACCACAAAACTCAACTCAACTTAAATGTCCACCTCTCCGCCCTTCACATCATGACATTTGAACATCTAATGCGAGGATTGAAGAAAGAAAGAAAGAGAGATGAAAGGGAAGGAAACCACAGGAAGCTTTTCCTCAACTTTGACTGTTTCCAACTTTCAAGACGTTATATAACAACAGAGTACACACACACACACAAACAGAGCTCGTGTCCCCCCCCCCCCCCGATTTCCTTATTACCGACGACTTACGACCGCTTCGAGTCCAAAGGGGGGAAAAAAAGAAGGATAAAACTGGAAACATGTCTTTTTAGACTCTAAAATGGACTGGATGATATATACCAACAGATAATACTTTATTATACGAACAATATATATATGAGATGATCTTTCATTATACGAGTGTTTGAGTGGATCATTTAACAATTTCTCTGTCATGACACTTACAAACAAATTAAGTTTGTTCCTCTTGTAACTTATAAAGCTCTTAAATTTGTTTTGCTTTATTTTTATTCTTGTCCTCTTTTTTTGTCCATGTCAAAAAATCAAAACTGTTTTTTTTTCACAAAAAAGTTTTCCACACAAATTTTTATTTTAATAATCATAAAAATCTATTTTATCTACATTATTTCACTGAAAAATTATTTGTTAATACAAATTAGATTATATTGATAATGTGCATTTTTAAATATTAGTGACTCTGATGTTTCCAAAAAATAGAAAAAAGAAAAAAAAACAAAGAAAAGAAAAGACACATGTTTTTTAAAAGATCAATGTATAGAATGCTGTCTATAAATTCATAATGGATTCCATACTTTCTTCCTTTCGTCTCCTTGTACAATGAGAAAGGGAGGGAGAAGATTTTTACTCTCAGGTCTCTTGAATTTGCATGAATGGAGACGGAATTACAGTGGATAGCTTTGATGGGTAAATCTGAATTGGGAGAGAATCGAGAGTAGATCATCCATAATAGACAATGCTTAATGGACCTAAAAAGGCACAAGAAAAAGACGACAAAAGACGAGAGAGAGAGAGAAAGGGAAAAGACATGAAGAGGAAGTGAGAGAAAAAATAAGTAGCGCTCCGCTTTTTTCTTCCTTTTTTTTACATGAACATGAACTATATGAATTATTCCCATCCTTTCCTCAAACTCTACATATAAAAGGAGAGTAGCATAGAAAGAGCATAGGGCTACAAAAAAGTGTGATCCAGCCTTTCTCCGTACTTTCTTTGTAAAGGGAGATCGACATCTACATCTCTATTCACAAGAACCTTGTACATGATCACCTCTATTCTCTTCTACTTGTCTATGTACATGAGCACCACTTTTAGACATCTGTAGCTCAACTATACTCTGTAGCGGGCTGTGTGTATGCATTCCATACTCTTTTTGTCGAATAGGGACTCTCTCTCGACTAAAAACAGCAAATTCATTACTTTGCGCTTAGGAGAGAAGCGTCAGTTTCATGAGACGTGCTCTGTCGCCTTTTTCTAAAACTATAATATAGTTTACACATTGACTACGTTTTACAGTCTAGATGGGTATACAGAGCATAATATTATTTTAAATCCTCTCTCTCTCTCTTTCACCTCACTCTCATGGGTTGCAAGAACCACTCATACTAAAAAGTCTTGTTAGACTATGTTCCTTGTAAAAATACTCTACACAAAAAAATTATTATAGTCAAAGTGTAAGATGAGAGGCAGGACAAAAAAAGAATGAAAAGTGGTCACAGTCTTTGGTCTACTCTCTCTTTCTCTCTCTCTATTCATCGATTACTTTGTACAGAGTAAAAAAAATGTCATTTGTGCAGAAAAGTTTGTTTAATAAAAACTGGTCGGTTTATTCATTTAACAAAAAAAATACTTTACAAATATTCATGTTACATGAAATATTTTGTCAATTTATAAATCGAGTGTAATAGTATACGGAGAGAAAATATTATCAATATTTTTATGTCTCTGAAAATTCTCATGTGTGTGTGTGTCTGTTGTCAAAGTAAGAATAAAAAAATAAATTTTTTCTTCAAAAAAAAACAGTGATGAGAAACGCATTGTTCCTTTCGTAGAATAATAAAGAAATATGCGACACGAGACAATAGAATGAAGGGAAAAAAACTATGAAACTAGAGACGAAAAGCTTTTTGCCTCTCTCTCTCTCTCTCTCTCTCTCTCGCTCGCTTTCTCTAGAACGACGACGTAAGACTGAATTAGCAAACATGACGTAAAAGACAATCCTCAGTTTCTGAGCAAACCCACAACAGCCTCAGATCTCAGCAAGTCAGCAAGAAGATTGTATTTGGCACCACCACGGTCTGATGCGTCAATTGTCTTACTCTATACATTCTAGACGGTAGTAAATATTGCAAAATTTTCTAGCCTCTACACTATTCACAATTTCAAGCATGCTCTTTCACTCAAAGTAAAAGATTTACTGGAATTCTATTCCATTATTCTACCCTCACACAATACACACAAATACAATATCTATTGTTCTCCCTCCTTTTTCATTGAATTTTAATTCTTGAATTCAACTGTACAACCCATCATGAGTCATATATTAATCTAATTTAATTTGAACAACATTTTAATTATTCTTGAATAATTATTAAAATTATCTAAGTCTCTTGTCTTGCTTTCTCCTTATAATATTTTTTTATTGAATCTAATTGAAAGAGAAAGAGTTTAAAAAAATATTGTTCTATGTATGATGTAACTCATTGTCTTTGTCAATAAATGTGAAAATAGGGAAAGGCATATAAGAGAAAGTAAAATAATTTATTTAAGGTTGAAAAATGTCATAAACGGTTTCTTGTCTACTTTTCTTTACGGAGACGGAGCCTTTCCTTTTATATTAATCAAAATCAATATAGTAGGACTTCATACACAGTAAAAATAATCTGATGGAGGATGGGAGTTGTTGCTAAAAGTTAAAAAGCATTTGAAATTCAATCTATTCTTATCAAAAGGTAAAAAAAGAGTCGTGAGTTGCGTTGGTACGCATTCACATAGTTCAAGGTCATACATGGTGAAGATATGGATAGAAGTCAGGATGTGCCCACGTTCAATGTTGAGTCAAGAGACTTCAATGCTCAAAATTTTCTTGTGGAGAGTCGAGACGGAAACATTTGGGAGTGTGTTGCAAGGGAGAAAAGAAGCCATGTATTTTCTATGGATATCCAGCTTCCTTCAACCTTCTTTTCACTTGTCCCTATGACGCTCTCCTCCTCCAAAAGTCAATAGCTTGAGAACAAAATAATGTAGTCTCACTCCGCTCTCTGTAAAAATTTTGAGAACTTTCTCCTCCTACGTCTCTCCCCTTCTCACCTTCTATTTCACCTTTCTCTTCAATTCAAAGTTTTGTAATCTCTATTTTATTGTCATTTTCATGATTGGACGAGAATTACTATTTGTACATTAATTATTCTTTTAAATTTTGATTTTTTTTTCAAAATTCTACTAATTTAAATATGTAGTTTTTTATTTTATGAATCAATTTCTCCAGAAACTAAAAGTTATTTTAGTCACATCACCTAATAAATTACTAAGAAACGCCTCTTCTAATTTCTACCTACACAAATAGTAGGAAATTATTGTTAATTGAGTTTCTCTACATTGAAAAATTGAAAATGAAGGAAATTTAATATTTAATTAGCAAACTGAATAAATTGTGAGTTAATATTATTTTTTTTAAAAAAAATATTTTCTCTGTATTTTATATATGGTGACAATCATGTCTTTAGTCTGTTTATCTTAAAATGATAAAATATATTGTAAAGATTTTTTAATCAATGACTTAATATATAGAGAATCATGAGTTGTCATGAGGAAGTTAAGAGGCTGACGTAATGAGGATTTAAATCACTTTAATTTAACTATATTGAGTTTCATGGTCTCGCTCGATTTTTCAAAAAGCCTCTCCCTGTCACGGACTAATGCCCAATTCTCATTACTACCATCCTAATCGCCGTCCAAACTGCATAATGTACAACACACGGACGAATCTCTGGTAGGTTCTGAAATTCTATTCTCTTTTCTCTTTCATGGAGTAGATCCGCATCCCATAAAACTTACTCCCTATACAAGATACAACACGCTCAAGACACAACATGCTTGATATATACAAAATGCACATTTTTTTTCCTCTTGTGGGTCTCTCTCTCTCTCACTCTGTCTATGGCTCCTCCATATGTTGGGCTGACATGGAGTAGACATTATAGAATGAACGTGAAAGAAGTAACAGTAAATAGAGTACCAGCTATGAAAGTAAAAGGGAGGGAGGTTGGGCAGGAAACCGTCCAAGAGGCAGACAGTTTCCATTGATCCTTCAAACATCCCCAGTTTCCTCGCTCTCAATTCAACTATTTACTGTTTCCCCTCACATCACCAAATCTAACATCACCCAGAGATTAATCCTAGCACATTAAAACTCTTGTTGTAAATGAGCCTCTCTCTCTCTCTCTCTCTATCTAATAACTTATTATTTGTCATCCCAGCATAATCTCATTTGATTTTATTAGTCTACAATTGTAAAGACTTATATATTTAATAGTCATGCAGAAGCCATCATGTCATTGATACAAATATTCACATGGTGAATTTAAATTTAAGTTAATTTCTATATCTATTACCCATGCATTTTTTTCAAATCATATCAATTACTTTTGCTAAAAAAAAGTTTTAACTTGTTCAGTAACTCACAAAATGTACGGTAGGTATTTAAATAAAACAAGGTGGAAGATAAAATGAGTGAAGAGATTTTGGAATGGAAAATATTTATTTCATGTTTTTTACTAGTAGAGAAAGTCATTAAATTTTGAATCTTTTATATCAAATTGGATTCATTTTATTTCTAAAAAAGAAACAAATATATAAATTAGTTTGAATCCAAGTCAGCACTTTGAGAAAAGAACGTGCAAAAATCAAATGGATTTTTTAGGAGAGACAGCACTGAAAATCGGCTAAATCAAAAAAAATATCGTCGGCACGTTTGTCTTCCTGCAAGCTCCAAGTCTCTGGTCATAAATACATGAAGTCAAGTATTTTTTTATATATACAATAGGTGTAACTAAATAAATTCAGGGATGAAATTAGAGACCTTGTACCAAATCCTTGAGAGAGAGAGAGAGAGACAGTAACCTGCGTTTGCGTTACACTTCACCTACTGGTCGTATGAGATGAACTGAAAACCCGTAGAAGTTAGTAATATAAAGTGTATGTGGATGAATGAATAGTAGAATTTCTTAGTATGTAGTCATGTAGTGCACAAAATATATTTTATTTGGAGACGTCAGCCATGCAATTTACTTCTTGCCTTTCATCTGACTCATGTTCATCCTTTTTTTTTCGGCATCCCATCCACGTCTACTCCCTGAACTACTTTAGCTACATGTTGTGTACACACACAAAAGACATATAAATACCCATACCCACAACTTGTACAAAGAATACATAAAGCTCATGCTACCCCAGTCAACATTTTGAGAGCATAAGGATCTTTCCGGCCTTGGTGTAAAAAAATTGAATTACTGTACATGTTTCAATAATCTGAAAATTTCATTCTAAAGCTTTCACAGAGAAAAAGAGAAAGTAAGAAAAGTCATGCCATCTTTAAAAGAAAAAGAAAGTAAATGATTTGATGATGATCCTTACAAAAACCACATGCTCTCACTCAAACAAATCAAAGTCTAATAAAGATTTATCAACTAAAAAAATTATACTTGTTGATTTTATTGACTTTGTGTGTAAAATATTTTATAAAAATTAATTTATTACCTTTGAATTATTTCCACATTTAAAAAAATAAAGTTAAAAAAAGAAGTTAACTTTTGTTGTACTCTTCATTGGAAAATAATAATAAAAAATTAATCATAAGACTCATTGAAAATCATACTCATTATTGTTGAGGATGAGTAAATTGGTTGAGACCTCATTCTTATTTTATATATAAAAAAGGCCGCATGAGAAACCAAAAGCAAAATAAATGAGGGATTGGAGCATATTGGATCACAAGTTGAGTGTTTCATGCATGGCTTTATTAGGCCAATGAAAATCCCTTTCTGCCCTCAAAATGTACAGCAATCCTTCATTCCCAGGGTATATACATAAAGATATAAAAAAAAAACTCCGCAAAAACCATATAATATTACACACAACTTCATAAGCATACGTTTGAACTACCCCTCCGTGACTTCTGCTTTGCCTCTCCGTTAGAAATGGAGGGAGACATGAGGACGGATGAGAAATTCATAGGATGAGGGAGAAAAACTAAAAAAAAATTGTGTGCGATTCAACATTCAAACCTGCGTCTTTTCAACTAGTAATTTAGTGGATAATGAGGCATAAAAGTACAAGACAGCCAGATTCTAAAAAAAAATATACACGCCGTGTATTCATGTAGCTTTAGTCTTTCTACTGAGAATGACTTGTACATGAGTGAGTACTCAAAGAAATGCAAGAAGAAATAGAAGAGCCTTTTGATTTTTTCTTATTATCCAGCTTAGCAAGTCAAAGCCCACAGTTAAAGAGAGAGAGAGAGAGAAAGTCAGGGAGTTCTGGGTAGAGAAAAGAAAAAGGAGAAAATGAGAGTAGGGAGTAGGCAAGTCAGTGCGTTCGTGTTTGTTTGTACTTGAGAGTGAACATAGAGAGGGCAAAAGAATAGAGAGAAATTATAAGAGAGAGAAAAGGAAGCTTTAGCTATGGCAGGGACTGACTAGCAGAATAGAAGGATAGAAAAACTTGTGCATCTTTCTCTCTCTCTCTCTATCCTTTTCTATGTATTTAGTGGATGATTCGAATGGGAGAGAGGGGAAAAAAGGATGAAAAGCTCTCTCTCTCTCTCGCACGGTGCTTCAGTTCATGAGATGAGGAATCGATAATTCCATTGGGTGAAGGATATATTACCGTCGAAGGTCTTCGCGTTGCATCACGTTGATTGATACCATATCAGTTTGGTCATAAAATGTTCATAGTCTTTCCCCCTCCTTATCTCTTTTATGGGACTTTGGATATTATTTTCCATGGATATTTTACACTCAAGATTGTCTCATTCACTAAACTTATAAGCACACCAATCACATTCTACTCCCACAATGGAATCATACCCACTACCGAAATTTAACAGCTAGTGAGTACCCTTCCCTTTCTTCACTGTATTGTACATTCATATCCATTCCATTCATTTACCTTGATTTTCTTGACTTTTTCATTTAAAAAAACTTTTCTTTTTCCTTATTTGTCAAATTCCTAGTATTCTACATTTAATTCTATATATTTACATTTACCTTAACAAAAAAAACTTGCACTTAAATTGACTTTAATTCTTTATTATATTTTTTAAAGCTCCCTTTCTACATCTAGGTAGTACTATCCATTATTCAGACGAAAATTTACATGTGTACATTATTTCAAGGGAAAAAATATTGTCGACACAATATTCCTTATTTATTTCTTCACCATTAAATCTCTTTGACAAAAAAATAGAATTTTATATGTACAAATCCAAGAATGTGTCTTTTAAATAAGGAGAAAGAGGCAAAAAAAAATTTACCAAGAATTTTACCACCCAAAAATAATATTCTCCTTCACTCAAAAAAGGGATGGAAGAAGAAGGAAGCCTTTGAATTAGCAAGTATTTTATTGAAGCTGGTAGAATCAAGTGTTAGAGAAACAAGTTGTGCAGTAAGTAATCATAATAATAATAATGTGCTCCACTTTCAACCATAGTTTTCATTGTGTCAAAAGAAATATAGTTGTATGTACATGGTCCTTCTCAATCTTCAGTTCCTCCACTCAAATGTGTACACTCCAAAAAAGAAAGAGAGAGAAAGACGTGCAGTTGAAGAAAAGAAGAGAAAAAAAAGTCATGGGTTATATAAAGCAAGGACTCGAGGACAAGAACGGTCTGACTGAAAAGAAAAGGAAAAGTTTGAACGTGAAATTACAATGTATACATACTTATAGGTATAAACACACACACACTTTCTATATAAAAAGCATACACAAAAGTGTAGACAACATAAAATGCAACTGGGTCGATGCTTGGTGTGTTTTACGGAGCTGAGAACAAGGGGGCTTCTCGACGCATAAGACACAATACTCTTGCGGAATGCTGTTAAAGTTCTGCATGAAAGCTGCTTCAGGTTCCCTGTCTACAAGTCTATAACAGTCCACAATATACATATATGTAGTACAATCTATGCTATAGGAATGCACAAAATATAAAAGCGCATTTGTACGGAAATGTAAGTGAGGAGAGAGAGAGAGAGAGAGTGAAAAGAGGGAGAAGGGGGGAGGGGGGAGATAGAAAGAACTAATAAGATATTGTTGGAGAAACACTATCACCACTTGCCCCCCTATCACCAACTTATAGGCAGAGAGAGAGAAAGAGAGAGAAAGTTACAAATTTATATGTAAAGGAGAGAAGTTCAGAGACAACGACTTGGTGACTGAGACTGAGGCAATTTTGAAGATAATGAGGTGGGAATTGTGTAAATATTTATAGTCCGTTGGTTCAACTAAAAAAATATAGGAGAGAGAGGGAGTGGATGGGAAGGGAAAGAAAGAGAAAATCCCATTCGGAAATGTTGTCAGGATTTGGATGAATGGATTCCGAGTAGAAGGATTGTGGCGGATAGGGCCCTCTAGAGCAACTCAATCAGAGAATTCCACAGAAATACCTTGCCCATGGGTTTCAAGCCTTATTGAACTCAAATTAGTTGACTGAAAATCTTTTGTCAGGCTCTCTTCCTGGACATTCATTGATTCCCCATCTATTTAATGAAAATTTTACATTTCCATACAACAAAAACAAATATCTCCATTTTATATTTGATTGAAAACAAGAAATGGCAATTTCCCAACTCTCTCTCTCTCTCTCTTTTCTTTCAAAACATTCAAAAAGTTTATAAAGCTACCTATTACAATGTAAATTCAACTCTTTTCAATTGGAATAAAACTCTTACGCATGAACCAAGAAAATTAATTAAGAATTAAAAATTTTAGTCATGGTAGACAAGAAAAAAAGTAAAATAATCATTTTTTTCAAGTTTTTCCCAATCTTAAATAAATAGTTATAGTCTCAACTGATGCATAAAGTTTATTTGAATTTTGTTTTTTCTTTTTATTATATTAAGATAGGTATAAAATTGATAGGTAATTATTTCGACATGTGAATTACCATTTAATTTTTTGTTAAAATGCTAACAATTTAATTTAATTCAGTTTATTTTCCTGCTTCAACAACTTCATTTGAAATAATTTATTAGTAAGTAGGTTATTATGACCAAGATTAATTAAAAGTTTACATGAAATTTTTGGATTTATTCAGAATTCCGTTTTATATTTATCTTCTATTTTTTACAAAATTTTGGCAATCATTTTGAGTCACTGTACATTTAACTGCATCTTTTTTTCTCAAGTAATTAATTTACAAGTGAAATATGGACTTTAATTCAAATAACATTCAAAATTCATAAAATGCATAATATTTAGTTTTAAAAAAATACATCATGTTATTTATTATAACACATACCAAGAAAAAACATTTATATGAATAAATTATGCTTCATTTTATGTAAAGGGAACAAAAAAGTGAGTAAAAGCTATGCCAAGATTAAAATTCGGACTTTTGAATCTTTGGCTGTGGGTACAAAAATAAAGTTAGTTCCTTTTTGTCTCTAAAATGGTAAATATATATAAGAAAATCATGTGATTCGTTCAAGATTGAGCCTTTCCTTTAAAGAAATTATTAAACTAGTCATATACATAAAGTATAAGACTTTCCTCAAGGGAGAGAGAGAGAGAGAGAGAAGAGTGAACAGGTATCATGGAAATAATTAGGCTCTACCAAAAGAGACAGATTTTGGATTAAGCTTGGAATTGAATCACTTGGATAACTGAGGAAAAGCTCAGCAGGATATCAAGAAGCGAGATCAAAGGGACTATATAAAAGTTATGCATGACCATGTCAAAACTATATCCCAGTCTGCCCTCCTCCTTCTTTCTCCAACTTTCACCATAGAGAAAAGAGAAAGCTACTTAAAGAAAAACCTGTAGACACATTCATACATATAGAGCTAGCCATACTATGGTGAATTCCCCATACGTACTATATTACTTATATAGTCTACTATGGGCAACCACTAAACCAAAATTATTTTATCACAGTCTTCAACCAAAGGCTCAAGTTTGAAGGACTTTTCTCTCTTTTTCTCCTCGTTTTTTTTGTTGAAAAGAAGATAATGACTCTTGGTTCCCTCGTTGGGATGGTCGTTGTCTGAAATGGGATGTGAATACACCATGTATGATAGAACAGAATGACACACACTCAGCGGTGTTTTGAATTAGTTTGACCCGCAAGGGAGAATCACTCTTTGGTTGGCAAGTTGCGGACAGCACGTCAAATAAATACTTGATACCTCTCTCTCTCCCACACACAGTACCATAGGGCTATTCTTTCAAACTCTCGACATCCCTACCTGTTTTCACCAAAGCTATACCACACTTGAGTCGAGGGGTTAAAAATCCTTCTCCTTTTTTGACCCTATTAAACTACACAAGAATGATTCTTATACCATAGATATTCTATTTATGTTACTTTATTGTACTGTAAATTAAAGCAAAAAACAATTAGACTAAATTTACAAACCATCTTAAGTATTTATCTTTCTCCCATCAGAACATGGGGAGAAATGTGTGTAGTAGTAGGTAAGGCAGGAGTAGCATGTAATAGGGAGAAAGCATGAATATGGCTTATGTGTCTTTCTTCTTTCTAGTAGTTTCATGTCTGACGATGCGATAAAGACAGAGAAAGAAAGAAGAGAGAAAAAAAAAGAATTTAGTCCCCACTCCGCCACTACTCTTTCATCTCAAGACCAAGACAGAGCAAGCCCTCTTTTCGCCTTCTTTCCTTCTCCCTCTTTTCTCCCTTTCTCTCCATCTCCTCCCTTTTTCTTTGTTGAGGGAAAGGAAATGAGAAAGAAAACGGAGGAGAAAGTGAATAGTAGAGAGAGAGAGAGAAAGCTAGAGCGAGCGACTTTATGGAACCTACACAAGAGTTCCAAGTAGAGGAAGAAAATGTTGAAAGTGGAAAACAGAGTAGGGAAAAAAAGTCAGACTTAATAATTCTTTGCATCAAAACTCTCTAAAGCACCCACAGTGACTACCATCTCTGCCTACACAATATGAAAAAATATTTTAACCTTCCATGACTCAACCTATAGCTTATGACACCATGCCTACCTTTTTTTGTTTTACATGCATGTTATGTATGTAACTATATGCATTTTCTTACATTGAAGAAAAAGTGACGTCACTTCAGTGCAGTTAGTCAATTAAACTATATTTATTAAAAACAACTGGAGTTACTTACATGTGATAAAAAAAACTAAAAAAAAGTGTAAAAAATAATAACTAGTAGTGTATAAATAAAGAATATAAATGTGTTGAGAAGATTAAAAAAAAAGAAATTAATGAGGCAAGTCTAATTGAAATGTTGTTTAAATAATTTAGCTGTCTTTATTAAAATATATAATAAGGATAAAATAGTGATCCAAAAGCAGAGGGACATTAATGGTGGGTCTTAAATCAAACTATAATACGAGAATGTCCTCCTTTTACTTTTCTCCTTTTTGTTTACTTTATCTTATACGGATTATTTTACAAGAAGTGGTGAGGCCACATGGAGTGCACGTAGAATTGAGGTAGGTAATTTCACAGCCAAAGTTTCAAAGATTGTTTTCACCAAAGGGAATATATCTTGGAGAAAGGAGGGAGAGAAAGATGAACAAGTACATGTTGAGCCTGTTGAAAAAAAAGTGGAGGGAGAAGGGGGATATGGACATGTGCATCTCATGTATGTGAGTCTCTCTCTCTCTCTCTTTTGGTAAGAGAGAAAAACGGCGGGTGAGATGGAGTGAGAAAAAGAGACAGACTGTAAAAGAAGAAAGAGAGAGGAAAATTCTTGGAGAAAAGCTGAACGTGAAACAAGAAGAGGAGGTCTTTTCCTCTTTCACACAGCCCGCTAGTCTTGGCTCCTTTCTCACTGTTCATGACATCAACAAATTACATCCAACGACTTCAGTGAATGAGGAATGCCAACGAAATATTTGGTTCACATTGGATTCTCCTCCTCCTTTTTCTTCCTCCTATTTTGTTCCCTTTGTGTGTGTATGAGGCCAAACAAGAAAATACAGTAGGGCTTTACATTTCATTTGATATTTTTCTTTCTTTCTTTCTTTCTCTTTCTTTTTCTCTCTCTCTGTCTCTAGTCTATGCATCACAAGTCATGTACATGATGCGCATGTGAGTCTTTGGTCACAAAATAACAATGTAAAAAATTCCAGGACATGTTCACAGTATTTTTCCCTTTGATTGAATTTCCGGTACAAAATTTCATCAAACAATTTATATTAATTATCAACTTCATTTTACTTTCAACTTCCCTACCGCAAGTTACATCAATATACAGGCAATTTGTAATAAAATTTTAGGGTGTACATGTGCATGTGAGATGAATTGACGCAATGTCTAAACTAGTAGGCAGTGTACGACTATAAAGAATATGTGACCTGAATTTTGTGGATATGTAGGTATATGTACTTTGTGTCATGTTGTAAGTAGAGGAAAAAAAAACCTGTGGGAGGCAAGAGTCACATCATGAAGCGTCAAGACTCTTGTACTGTGTCCACCCACACACACCTGCTTACCCTCTGGAGTAATGAAATTTCAGTAGCGTAGTATAAACATGTGCTCCCCTCTGTCAAATATTTTAAACCGCTAGAGAAAATCTTTTTTTTTCTGATACAACTCATTCTATTTTACAAACTAGTACATTAAATTATTACATTCTGCCACAGGTAACCACAATGGTTAGTGGGCAATTCGTTTCAATTGTATCTTTTTATTATGTCACAGTTTAAACTATCATCTACTCGTACCTGTGGTAATCATTTATTTTGAGGGGCATGACAATTATAAATAAATCTTGCCATTATCTGTAATCATGTAAAACAAATAATTATTGTCATTGTCAGAAAAAATGATGTGAAAATTAGCCCAGTAAAGTAAAGGGAAAAAACCCGGAAATTATTTCGTTAACCTTTTTTCGCCTTTCCTTTCCATTCACGGAGATGCTAGAGAAAGGGGAGAAAGAATTCAGTGACGTTGGAAAGCCACAGCAAAAAAGGATGTGGAAGATGCGTAAACTCCATGTTGCTTCAAGTAGCGACACCAATTTCCAGTCGTTTCAACCATCCTCTCTCTCTCTCATCCAACGTTCTTTTTTTTGTGTATCCTTTTTTATCGTCAAGTAACCGTAGAGTCGGGTATATTCCAAAAATCTAGGCAGAGAGAAAAGCCGGAGGTCTTTTTCTCCTTCTCTCCCATTTCTACTGTTGAAATCTCAACTCAAGTGTGGGAATTCTTCAAGTTTTGCGTTGTGTGAAGTTTCTTATTTATTTACTTTAAATGAAATTATATTATAAGTAACTCTAAGTATTTTAGTTTAGCTCCCCCCCCCCCTCCCTCC